>JAODXP020009506.1:135000-138748 GCA_027497455.2 Sardinella longiceps | reverse complement strand
GTGTGTGTGTGTGTGTGTGTGGGATATGAGTAAGTACTGTACGTCTTGAGTATGTACATACAGTAAAGCGTATTGATCCAGTAGCCAGTTGCATCAGTTGAGCGTAAATTCCATCTGTGCTAACTTTAAATCTAAAGTGGCACCACATTGTGTAGAGCAACTATTAATTGTCCAAAAAAAAAAGTGATTTGATGTTTGGAGAATAAGCGGGGTTGATTGAGTGTCGTTGAAAACAAAACTGCATTATGCTCTTCCTGACTATCTGGTGGAAGGAAATGAAATGGGCAGAGCCAGTAGCGAAGGGAGAGAACAGTTACCCCACCTGGTCTCCAGGGTGCTAAACGTGCAACTTGACCGCAACACCAAAGAGCCAGGCTCGTTGGTATGGCAGTCAGAGCGCATACTCAACCGTAGTGACAGCACTCCGTCACAGTGGCGTTAGCCTGGCTAAACAAAGCCAGCTAGCGAGCTAATTAGCGTCAGTGTCTTACCAGTGCAAAATGAGGATGATACCTACTAACTCTCAAACTCTTACTAGATGAAATGAGTTGTAATTAAAGATGGCAAAATCAAGACTGAATTTAGCGATTAATCAGATCAATTTTCTTAATTGTTTGACTACCTAAGACAAAGTATAAATACCAATAAACAATATGTGTGAGGACTAAGTGAAAACACAAATACCCAGTTTCCCAATATGTGCAAGGCCTAAGTGAAAACACAATACCCAAACTCATGATGGAATATGCGCTTTAACTGGAGCAGCTGGCTGAACTACAAATGACTTACTAATATCTCTAAGAGGCAGCTTAATGTGCTGTGAGCAGATACACACACACTAACAAACACACACACACACACACACACACACACACACACACACACACACACACACACACACACACACATACATACATACATTTAACTGTAAACAGATTCAGTCATACTCATATACCGCAGCTGAAGGAACACCCAGTGACTACAGAAATTGATAGAATTTGGAGCACCTTATAAACACACACACACACACACACACACACACACACACACACGCACACACACAGAGAAGTGTGAATAAGTTGAATAAAGGAGCAATCAGTTCTCCTGAAATCCGTTGAAATGAAAACATAATTGGAGAGCAAGAGGGCAAGAACAGAGAGGCGTCGTAAGAGGTGAACACACAGAGAGAGAGACAAACACACACACACACACACACACACATATTTCCCTGTTCAGAGGTTTTTGAGAGCCAGAGAGGAAGAGTGTAATTCCCCTGTGATTTCCATGCTGTCTGGGTCTATTAAGGACCAATTGCAATCACTCTCAGGGACACACACACACACACACACACACTGAAAGAATACAGAGACAGCGTGTGTGTGTGTGTGTGTGTGTGTGTGTGTGTGTGTGTGTGTGTGTGTTGTTGGTGATATAGGGCGTGAGTCCGAGGTTGTAGTCGTGTGTGTGTGTGTGTGTGTGTGTGTGTGTGTGTGTGTGTGTGTGTGTGTGTGTGTGTGTGTGTGTGTGTGTGTGTGTGTGTGAGTATATCCTGCAAATGTAATTTCCCATCAACGTGTCTGGAGAGAAAGAGTGTGTCTTTCTATTTCCTTCTGATGACACATTCCACAGAGGAGAGCATAGTGTGTGTGTGTGTGTGTGTGTGTGTGTGTGTGTGTGTGTGTGTGTGTGTGTGTTTTATATGCGTGAGAGGAGAACATCTTTAGGTTGTTTGCCAATGACACATTTCACACTTTCCCATGATTCATAGCTCCATTTGCTCATCCAATCACGCGGGCCCATTCCAAACGGGCAAATTGGATCAATCACAGATATTGGATCTGACTGTGAAATCACAGAACTCATATTAGAGGGAAACATCTGTGTCAGATTAACCAGAATTTACCTCCGCAATAACACACACACATACACACACACACACGCACACACACTCATACACACATACTCACACACTCATACACATGCACACACACACACACACACACACGCACACACACTCATACACACATACTCACACACTCATACACATGCACGCACACACACACACACACACCCCAGCGAAAAGGGCGGGTTTATTGTTTCACCAAAGGATGAGTAATTATCAGAAAGGCCAGAAGCTTAGTGGGGGAAAATGGAAAGACGAGGGCGTTTGAAAAGAAAGGGAATTAAAAAGAAAGAAAAAGAGAGACAGGGAGAGAGAGAGGGGGATGGAGGAGAGAGAGAGAGAAGTGTGACTTCTCATAAGGGACGAGGAAGAAGCTTCCTTATTAGGCAGTGTGTGCTCTGTGAAGCAGTCAACAATAAACAACAACAAAAAACGCACAGCAATAAATAAATAAATGAATGAATAAATAAACAAGGAAAGAAAGAAGTGATCCGGTCTGAGAGTCTTATTAATAATCTGTTGTCTGTTTATTTAAATAATTAATTTTATTGAAATGCTTTTTTGCTTTTAATTGCTCAAAGGTGATAGTCATACCAGGGCCAGTTATAGCCTTTTCATTGTCCTTGGCCAGATATGAGTTTTGCCCCCTCTTTCTTTTCTACAAATACTAGTGGACAAAACTAAAGGAAACTAGAAAAGCTCTCAGAGAGCGCAGACCTCCGCCAAGACAATGTGGTCACATATGGTGTTCTGGATCACCGATCGCTACCAAAATTGAATCAGTTCTTACTTGTCCTAATACACACGTTGTCCAAACATTTCATCCAAATCTCTGCAGTACTTTTCGAGTTATGTTGCTCACAGACACACACACACACACACACACGCCAAGCAAAACATAACCTCCTTGGCGGAGGTAATAATAAGTAATAAATGTATTGTGATGCCCCTTTGATATTTGGTGCCCTAGTTGGTCTATGCTTAGAACTGTCCCTGTGTCATTCATTCTCTTTAGGGTGTTCTCTGCCTTCCAAGCCAAAATGCTTTTGAGATGTTTCAGCCTCTGCTTACAGTAAGTGTGACGCCGCAGGGCTGGAGATGAGGTGAGTGAATGTCCTTGGATGGCCTTTAGAAGTGTGTGTGTGTGTGTGTGTGTGTGTGTGTGTGTACATGAGAGAGCAAGGAATGATTCAAAATCTAACTGCAAGATATTCCTAGTGAGTGACTCTCTTGGGGTATTTGATTCAAACTGCTAATATTCAGTTAAGTGGTGATGAAGACTCTTTTTCTCGGTCGGGTGCATTGGAGAAGACCGTATGGTCATGGATTAGAAGCATGAAAATACAACCTTTCGGTCTTAGACCTTCATCAGGTCGAAGACCAAAAGGTTGTATTTTCTTAATCTTTAATAAATATTTTGCTTGCGTAATGGTTAGTGTGCGGGATTCCTTTTAAGCTACTAATATTCAGTTAAGGAAATGTGCTCAAGCTAAGGTTCGGAGTATTATATATTATGACTAACAATATCAACAGATAAAATCAATATTGGTATAATATTAACATATAAAATCAATATCTGTATAATATTAACAGATAAAATATTAAATGATGAAATGTTTCATGTAGCCTATTAGATTCTTTGTTTCCATGCAGAGGCCTGTTCAGGTAAGCTAGTTGCATCAGTGTCTAATTGTGTCATTTCATCAACAACCGTCAAGTAGTAGGCCTACTCTCCACAGGAACAACATAATCTAACATGAGAGGTTGATTGGGATGAAACCTGTTTCTAGAGCCCTTAGCTGTGTACCAGACAGGGAAAACACTGAGAGCAAAATACACATGTGT
>JAODXP020009506.1:107500-110000 GCA_027497455.2 Sardinella longiceps | reverse complement strand
TGTGTGTGTGTGTAAGTGTGTGTGTATATATATGTGGTGCCACTTCAAGTGACTATCGGGGCCGATTCAGGAGCCATAGGCCTACACTCCACAAATAAAAATGTCCCCTGATGCTGGGGTAGCTTGATTTGACCATCTGCTTTCGCATTGTTTCACTTTGTGCAAAGCTTCTGAAACATCTCCATTGGCAATCATTTCCTCTCTGGAGGACGTTATGCGATCGCAATGATATGCTACAGTTTGTATAAAACGTGTTACGTATAACAATTGTTTTGTTGTCTTGAACTCGAGGTTGGTGATATCTTGGGTGCAATTTCGTGGCTTCCGTTTCTCACTTTATTCTCTGAATTCAGCCCTCACACCACAGAACGCAACTGCATTTTTCCACTAGCCTGCGTTCACCTGGCTAATGTTGGGGTGCCACCTTTTACTGTCAATGGGTGCCACACTGTACACTGTGCCCTGATGTTGGGGTGCTGTCCACTGCCAGCTGAGGTCTTTAGACCCATTTGCCAGTCCTCTTTAACACACACACACACACACACACACACACATACAGAGAGAGAAACACACAGACACACAAAGAAACACATAAACACTAGGGATGCAACGGTACAGTGTGCCCACGGTTCGGTATGTATCACGGTTTTAGGGCCACGGTGACGGTACGGTTTCGGTATTTTCCAACAAAAAGGGGTTATAAAATTGTTGTTTTAATGGCTATATTCCTTATCAACCGTCAGCCTATATATCAGTCTATCTGCAATTTTCATTTGATTTCTTTCAGAAATTGCCTAGATAGGCTGCTAGAGGGGTATTGTTAATATTCTTGAAATGTTATGAAATGTCCTAAACTAGTAAATATCCTCCAGTGGCCTAGTCCTATTTTATTGTTTGCTCATTTCCAAATTAGGACATAGTTTCACTATAGGAAATGTATTGTCAGACATGTCATTGATTTCAAGTGCTGCTGGTAGCCAAAGCAACAGAATGAGGCCTTTTATCCCTAGAAACAGTCTGCGTGACATTGCATTGCATGACATCCCAAACTTCAGAAATTAATTTCTGAGTCTACTATCAGTGTCTTTACAACACCGTGCTGCAAAGAAGCTTGCATTTATGTTAATGTTACAATAGCTGAGCCTGGGGAGAAAACAGAGGACGTTTTTTTGATCCAAGACCAGTCTCACCGTCTTACTCGACATTTGATCGAACTCATCGCAAGATAAACTAAGCATTACAGCCCCTAGACATCCTTGAATAATATTTTATATTAGGCTAGGTAGGCTATACCAGAGACACTTAAGGACTTTGGCTATACTTGCGGTAGCCTACTAGGCGAATTTAGACGAGTGGGAAGCGCTATTTTCTGACAACCGGTTTAGTAGCATGTGTCGTAGGCTATTAGACGCATTTTACATTATTAAGTGCTTTGTTTGTGTAAACGGTCATCAGTTTGCACAAAATCTACCACAGCAGCAATTCTTCTGGCTTAACGTTGCCTACATCCCGAGTGGAGCTTTTAGCTCATCTCTCTCCGTCTACCGTGCAGTGACTGAAAAGTTTTTCTCACATTTAGGCGGAGCTAACTAGCATAAAATCACGCTGATTGGTTGAGGGTTCTAGAGCTCAGCATGTAGCGCTCGTGAATGCTGGCTGCATAAGCAAATTTCAGGGAGCTTCAATAGATTCACATTTTATTAATAAACCGAAATATTGCGGTTTACGAAAGTTTATTGAACCGTAGAGGGCGTATCGTTCGGTAACCGTAAAATTCAATAACCGTTGCATCCCTAATAAACACATACAATAATTTAGCACTGAAATCTTGAAGGTTCTAGAAGTTTTAACATGAGGTTCCTCTGATCAACACTCTCTCTCCCTCACACACCACACACACACACACACACACACACACACACACACACACACACACACACACACACACACACACACACACACATTTCCACAGTATTAGACCTATAACCATTTACACCTTCACTGCAGATATAAAACTCCTGGCCGGATCTTGAGAAGATTTAATGGTGTGGTTTGGTGTGGTGTGTGTAAATGTGGGTGTGTGGGTGTGTTTGTATGTATGTGTGTGTGCATGTCTCTGTGTGTGTGTGTGTGTGTGTGTGTGTGTGTGTGTGGGAGAGGGAGAGAGAGAGAGAGAGAGAGATGCTGTCCCAGCTAAATGATTTTCCCAGACTGCCTAAGAGTGAGAGGCCAAGAGGTGGTTTACTGTGAGAGGAACCACTCAAGCGTCTCAGAAAGATTACAGGCTACACAACACACACACACACACACACACACACACACACACACACACACACACACACACACACACACACACACTCACACATCATATCTTTACATAGCCCAATACATAACCAGTCCAACACAAATTTAAACCTTAACATGAAACCTACAGCATGTCACATACCATTTACAAAAATCGATACATAACACACACACACACACACACACACACACACAC
>JAODXP020009506.1:82500-85000 GCA_027497455.2 Sardinella longiceps | reverse complement strand
GAAGTGAATGCACCTCCCCCCCCCGCAGTATAATCGAGTCAGGTTAAAGAACCTCCAGACCATGAATACGGATGAACAGCAGTATTATGGTCGGGCTATGTCAGGCTACTACCTCTCTTGCCTTTTTGCATAATGTACAGCCAATGCTCCTTCAGTGTTTCAACTGCACTTTTCAATGTTGTTGGATGTCATTCCCTGTTATTTATGTGTCCCCTTGGTCTCTGTGTTGTCTAATTGTAGTGTTGAATGTGTGAGCACACCCACACATTCCTAGCAACTGTATTTTTTATACTGTTGATGTGGCTAATAAACTTGAACTTGATTGCTGGTTACATCCACCTGTCTAAAGAAACACACACACACACACACACACACACACACACACACACATACACACACAAATATCCATGTATGGTTAAGGATCTGTTGTGGTCTGGTGTTTAACCAAGGTTTAAGTCTGTTTGAATAGCCAACCTGCTCAGCTAGAGCAGTAAAAGGTTAAGTGTGTGTGTGTGTGTGTGTGTGTGTGTGTGTGTGTGTGTGTGTGTGTGTGTGTGTGTGTGTGTGTGTGTGTGCAGGATCTCCTCTCTGGTACCTGTATGAATACAGCTACTTCACTGGCAGTGCTATCAGGATGTCTCCTCCCTCATCTTATGTGTGTGTGTGTGTGTGTGTGTGTGTGTGTGTGTGTGTGTGTGTGTGTGTGTGTGTGTGTGTGTGTGTGTGTGTGGTGTTTCTTCTCTGCCTTGTGCGTCTCAATCTTATTTACATGAAACGTTTTTATTTGTTTTATTTAATGTGTAAGGTCATGTGTTTGATTTCTACAATCTGTTGAGTACAGCTTTGACGGCTGTTTTGAGAGTGAGTGGTGTGAGTGTGAACAGTGAACAGCTGGACTCAAAAGGGTGACATTGAAAGTGTGTGGGTGACCGCTAAGCCTGTTTGTATTACACGCCGAATACTTTGTGCAGAATATATCTAACCATAACAAAGACGACACCCAACCGTCATGACTGGACCGTTACAGTGCCGTTGGTTCTGGTGGTGGTGATGACACACAGATTATGGATGTAACTTGACTCCACTCTGCGTCAGACTGACATTTTATTTGGCTTACAAAAGCCTGTTCAGGCACAGTTGTTATTAAAAAAAGTGACAAGTTTTAACCCTGACAAGCCAACCAAGCTGCATTTACATTTTGGTTTTCTTCTTCAGGTGACAAGTGTGTAGGCTATCTGCGAGCCACGAGCACGCTCTCTCTCTCTCTCTCTCTCTCTCTCTCTCTTAATTGATTTTCTTTTCTATAAGGAAATGAGTAATCTGGGCGCCTTTGAGAGCCTATGGTCTTAGGAAGGTGCTTTGTGTACAGTCATAGATGGCAATGTGCAATTTAGTAACCTGCTAGATGTTGCTGTGCATGCAATTCAACCTACCTAACTATGTGTGACATTGTGTAATGTCTTTTTAAAGTTTTTGTAATAAAGGATTTTTGAACAATCAAAAAATTCTCTCTCTCTCTCTCTCTCTCTCTCTCTCTCTCTCTCTCTCTCTCTCTCTCTCTCTCTCTCTCTCACACACACACACACACACACACACACACACACACACACACACACACACACACACTCATTTCTCGTTGCTCCTTTCTCTGGTGGTCGGGTAGACGTTAGGACCGTCTCTCTCTCTCTCTCTCTCTCTCTCTCTCTCTCTCTCTCTCTCTCTCTCTCTCTCTCGTTTCTCCGGTGGTCCAGTACTGTAGACGTTAGGACCGCGCAGACTCGACTCATAAGTAGCCTACGACTAGGCAGCTGGGTGTCTTCTGGAGTCGGTTATTCAGCTCTCGCTCTATGGTTGGAGAGAACGGAGAACAGATCCTCTTCTTTCCCGTACACAACAAACGGATTTAATTGGCTTCGGGCGCTGCGTCTGTTCCGTTCCTGCTCGTGACCCCGATCCCTGTGGCTTCGGTTGGGGTGACTGGCTACCGAGACAGAGCCTGCCCTAACCATGGTGCACAACTAGTTAGTTTGGAGCTTTTTGTTGTCGGACGGACAGAAGGAGTCCCCGACTCACTTTCTTCTTAAAGGTAGAGGCAACTCATAGTTTTCGTTTTCTCTTTTTTTACGTCGGGGTTTTGAGTGTTCTTCCTTATTGTTAAAAAAAAAAGGCGACCACCTCTGTTAACGGTGCCCCTTTCCCGTCTGAGAACGACTCTTCCGTTACCCCACGGCTGGATTACAACCTCTTGCCCGTCAAGAGCACAATGAATTCGGATATAAACATGTACCTTGGCCGGGAGAAAGCGGGTCTGATGCGCAAAAGAGCTCTGCTACTAAGGAAGGGCTGCAGCTTCGAAATAACAAGGTAGGTGATTTCTCCTTTTTTGGTCGGGGGGGTTGGAGGGAGGGAGGGGTATTCTGGGATTCTTTGGGAACACCGCACCGAGCAACTCGCGGGGGAAATTGACGGTTTTCTATCCCACATGGCTATTTTCACCACG
>JAODXP020009506.1:52500-55000 GCA_027497455.2 Sardinella longiceps | reverse complement strand
TGATGGCAAATTACTTCCACCACCTGACGCGTGCGTGGGAAGGCACGCGGCAGGGCGTTGTGTGTTTGTGGAGCGAAAGGCGAGCCCGAGGACCGGCAGCAGCGGGTAGTCTCTTGGAGAGGGAGTCCACAGAGTGAGCAAGGAAGTGTGTGTGTGTGTGTGTGTGTGTGTGTGTGTGTGTGTGTGTGTGTGTGTGTGAGAGAGAGAGAGAGAGAGGAGAGAGAGAGAGAGGGGAGAGAGAGAGAGTCCCTGCCACACCATTCCTTCCCACCCCCGTTCTCGCACACATAGCCTACACACACACACACACACACACACACACACACACACACCTCTCCACCTCTAGTGCAAAGCGCACCAGTGTGTTTGCGGCGTCGACAGCCAGTCGCCAGTCCATCACCAGCGCAGTACCCACTGCGCACATAAGTGACGCATACACACTCCAACACACACACACACACAAACAGACGCACGCACAAACACACTCACTCTCACACACACGCCCACAGTCACTCATTCGTAAGGGAGGCGTCTAGTAAAGCTTTATGAGAAGCGAACGGATAACGCTCTGAGAATGTATCAGCTGTAGGAGTTACAATTGCTCTCCCGTGAGGAAGAAACGGAACAGTAACGGAAGGGAAAACACCAACTTTGCGGGAAGAGAGAGAGAGAGAGAGAGAGAGAGAGAGAGAGAGAGAGAAAGAGAAGAGAGAGGAATAAAACGTCACACGGGGCCATGAGCGCTCCGGATCCCGCGGCTACCAAACTGTTGAGTTTCAACCAACGGTAAACACAGCGGCTGCATCTCTGTGTGTGTGTGTGTGTGTGTGTGTGTGTGTGTGTGTGTGTGTGTGTGTGTGTGTGTGTGTGTGTGTGCGTGGTGTCTGTTTCGCCTGCGGTTGTTTGGCATAGGTGTCTGAAAGGAAAGCTACCCTGCTGAAACTGTGATCCGTGTATTCATTGAG
The DNA here is from genome assembly GCA_027497455.2 of Sardinella longiceps. Lineage (NCBI taxonomy): Eukaryota > Metazoa > Chordata > Actinopteri > Clupeiformes > Clupeidae > Sardinella > Sardinella longiceps. The sequence continues at coordinate 54,035 of JAODXP020009506.1, read as the reverse complement.
TTTGGGGACGCTGCTGTCACTGCAGTGTTTGTTGTCGGAAAAGACCCGTCCCTCTCTGGTGCATTCGGCTGGCTGTCTGCAGTGTTCAGTATAGCTTAAGCAGAACTGATACCTCTCCTCGATATTTTATATATCGATATATATGTCTGCAGTGTTCAGTAAGCAGAACTGATACCTCTTTTCTCCTCGATGTTTTAGCGTTCTTGGGTTACGGTATGCTGAGGGTACTTCTCATAATAACAAGACTCTGTAAAGGGTCTCGATATCATGGAGTGACAGAGTGGCTGATCGCCGTAAACTCAGTGGAACAGGGAAGGGGGTATTCCTGCTTGGCCGTGCTAGCGCTTATGCAAAAGCCAAGTGTTTTTACTGTGTTTTTGTCTAGAGGGTTATCATGCGATTCTAATCACCCAGGTACCTACACAGCAGCACTCCGAGTTGCCTATGGAAATTAAATTGTTTGAAATAATCGAGTCTACAGACTAATATTCGGAGACAGGGGACCTGGAAATACCAATAACATTAATTATTACGAGCTTGAGCCTGAGTTTAAAAAAAAAAATAAATAAATAAAAAATGTTTTTTTCCCCCCTTTCACTGTGATATTTTTGTTAAAGTAAGCTCAAAGACATAGACGGAAAAAGCATCAATTATTTATGCTAATGGTGCTTCGTTCACGGTAGGATGGAGTTCCGTGCAACTCGCACATTTTACCCAGCTAGAGCGGGGCAGTGGAAGAATAACACCAGGCAGCCAATGGCAGAGGACCGCAACATGTAGCCTATGCATTCTATGCAGGCTATCATTCTCTTCTATTCAGACTGTTAGGGACCTACAGTACGTGTCGCTTTCTGTTCCACTCACTCACATAGTCGTATAGTCTTCTACTCGCTTGATCTATTTGACCCAAGCTGGTTTGGTTTGTCAGCTGGTTTTTAGCGAAAGTAGAGCAGACAGTGCGCTCATCAAACGACCGCTCAGTGGTCAGTTATCTGTCAGATATGTTTAGCTCTGAGATGCTGTAGCCTAGGCTATAACATAGGATAGGGACGAGATTATTACATATGCGCTCTCTCTCTCTCTCTCTCTCTCTCTCTCTGTCTCTCTCTCTCTCACACACGCACTCACTCACACACACATACACTCTCTCTCTCTCTCTCTCTCTCTCTCTCTCTCTCTCTCTCTCTCTCACACACACACACACACACACACACACACACACACACATTCTCTCTCTCGCTCTCTGTCTCTCTTGTCCTGTTTAAGCAAGAAGTTATCATAGTTATTACTTTTCTGGTGTTGCTGTAACCGTTAATGACAAAAAGACAATAGGTGCTGAGTCAGCATTGGCAAAGAATCTAAAATAAATAATATAAAATAATGAAATAATGCAAATCAATGATTGAAACCCACTGATGTGTCAGATATGGTATATGAAGCATTTTTGGTGAATATTTAGGACATATTTAGGACTTGGGGCATATTAGACTATGGTGGCTCATACACTAGTGAAACAATCTGCAGGCAAGTTAATT
>JAODXP020009506.1:42500-45000 GCA_027497455.2 Sardinella longiceps | reverse complement strand
GAAGGAGATTCTGATTAACATACCAGACCAGGCAAAGATATGATTGACATTATTATTATATAATCTCCAAACTTGCAGTGAATTTGCAGTAAATGTCTTCAGACAGAGTCTCTTTGTCTGCATGACAGCATATTGCTTAAAAACTAAACAGTTTCAACAGTAATTTGTGTCAGAGATGTGCTGACTTGTGTAGACCATTCCAATGATAAAAACGTAAACAATTCTGTTTTTGTTCCGTTCTAAATTTTATTTCTATTCTATTCTAGATTCATTTCTGTTCAGTTTTTTTTTCTAAATTCTATTTCATTCCTAATCTACGTTGCTACGTTTAGAAGTCCTATGCCACTATGTTTACATACAGTACATATAGAAGTCCTGTGGGAAGCAGACCGGTGGGAAGAGCTGAGATAACACTCTTGAAATGGGACTGTAGTTGTTGTCAGGGAAGTTTGTTTATTACACACAGACATGGTGTTTTACTCATGTGGTTATTACACACAGAGATGATATAAATTACACACATAGATGGTGTTTATTCCTGTGGTTATTACACACAGAGATGATGTAAATTACACACATAGATGGTGTTTATTCCTGTGGTTATTACACACAGAGATGATGTATATTACACACATAGATGATGTTTTACTCATGTGGTTATTACACACAGAGATGATATAAATTACACACATAGATGATGTTTATTCCTGTGGTTATTACACACAGAGATGATATAAATTACACACATAGATGGTGTTTATTCCTGTGGTTATTACACACAGAGATGATGTTTATTACACACATAGATGGTGTTTATTCCTGTGGTTATTACACACAGAGATGATGTTTATTACACACTGACATGATGTTTTACTCATGTGGTTATTACACACATAGATGATGTATATTACACACATAGATTATGTTTACTCCTGTGGTTATTACATACAGAGATGATGTGTATTACAAAAAGAGATGCTGTTTTCTCCTGTGGTTATAACAGACGGAGATGATGTTTATTAGATTCAGAGATGGTGTTTAATCCTGTGGTTATAACACATGGAAATGCGGTTTACTCCTGTGGTTATTGCACACAGAGATGGTATTTGCTGTGTTTATTGCAGACTGAGATGGTGTTTACTCCTGTGGTTGCTACATAGAGAGATGATATTTATTCTGTAGTTCATTTAGTCTATTAGCTGATGTTGGGATCTCCTTGTTTACAAGATGAAATAGATCTTAATACACAATAATAATATTGTGTCCAGTTTCTCCATTACTGGATGACCAATGAAATGTGATACTAGGATTGGGCCCAATAAAATGAAGCGTCCAGTAGAGTGACTGTGACTCTCTGTCACTGGTGAATCACAGAGATGTGATGATGTCCTTGTGTCCACTATTATGAATAGCAGGGTCTCAGTGACGTGATAACAGGAGCGCGAACAATTCGAACTGATGGGCAAGAGGTGGAGGCAAGCAGAACAACACCAATGGAAGGCACTGAGAAAAGTGCATATTGTAGTGGTTTGGAGCCGTTATGTAAGGAAAATTGCAAGTAATTAGTAAGGAAATACATCGGACATGACCCGTACTTGATGAAAAATTTTCTCAAGAACGGAAAGATTTGCTGACAATTGAGGCTGTGGGCATTACGAACTAGGTGTTGTTCTGTGAGTTTTTTTCCATTTCTCACCTTTATGGGCGATTTCCTTAGGTACTCGATATTAACCCTTTCCCTTCTCTCGGTTAGACAGTTTATAACATCCAAAAACGGCACAAAACTGAAGCTTTTTGTACAAAATAATAGCATCCAAAACACAGTGCTTTCAATGGCTCCAGCTCCAGTAGCCCACCAGTTGAGGTTCGCGCGCTCTGAAGAACGCTTAGAAAAATACGTTAGTGACGTAAAGCGAAAGCCAGCTATTGTACAGCTGCACCGCCAAGCCCTGTGTGTCTGGTGCATCATGGGTAACAGAGATCATTCTGCATTCCCGCTAAGCCCTGTGTTTCTGGTGCATCATGGGTAACAGAGATCATTCTGCCCCACAAAGCCCATGTATTTCTGGTGCACCATGGGTAACAGAGGTCGTTCCACTTCATCGAGGCCTGGGCTGAACCTGTGACCTCACAGCAACACCAACCTCAGATCTGGAGGTGAAAAGGTCCTAGTCAACTGTCTGGGAGACACACACACACACACACACACACACACACACACACACACACACACACACACACACGCACGTTAGGTAGTCAAAAGAAAAGCCCAGACTCTTAGTGAACTGTCTGGGAAACACAGACACACACACACACACACACACACACACACACACACACACACACACACACACATGTCAGCCAGTCAACAGAAAAGCCCAGGCTCCTAACCTACTGACAAGCGGGTTCTAGAATTGTCTGGAGGGAACTCTGCTGACATTCTACAGGTGCAGCTAGGCTATGCTAGTTAGCATCAGATGCGTGATGCTGCTGATATTGT
>JAODXP020009506.1:27500-30000 GCA_027497455.2 Sardinella longiceps | reverse complement strand
CACACACACACATATCACACACACACACACACACACACACACACACATATCACACGCACACACACACACACAGACACACACACACACACACACATACACACACACACACTCACACACTCACATATCACACACACAAACACACACACACACACATATCACACACACATACACACACACACACGTGTGCATGCAAACACAGAGACACAAACACAAGCAAACCTGCACATACACACACACACACACACACACACACACACACACACATACACACACACACACGCACACACACACATTTCATGCTGTCTGCAGGACAGGTGAGGGCCATGCAAACACACACACACACACACACACACACACACACACACACACACACACACACACACACACACACACACACACACGCATATGGTCATGCATATGCATAAAAAAGCAAACTGTCTAACACTGACAATACCTACAACACTCTGCCCCTTTGCTCTATCACTTACAACAGTACACACACACATGCACACACACACACACACACACACACACACACACACATACATGACTGAACGGGCCTTTTCTCATTAAATGCAGAGTGTGTGTCCAGCTGGTCCTCTATTGTGATTGAAGGGCCCTCATGTAAACAACAGCGGCTGCAGTGCAAGCACACACACCCACATGCATACACACACACACACACACACACACACACACACACACACACACACACACTTGCATACACACCACACACATACACACGCATACGTGCACACACACACACACACACATGCAAACACCCACACACACACACACACACGTGCACACACTAACACACACACATGCACATACAGTACACACAAACACATGCATACACAATCACACACTCGTGTACACGCATGCACTAGGGCTGTAACAATTCACCAACTCACGATTCAGTTTGTGTCACAATTTTTGACCCAGGATTCAATACGATTATACGACTTCTATTGGTCTCTCCCTCGGTCGGTCTGTCTGTTGGTCTTTCTCTCTGACTCTCTCTCTATGTCTGTTTGTTCATCTCTCTCTCTCTGTCTCTGTCTCTGTCTCTGTCTTTCTCTCTCTCTCTCTCTCTCTCTCTCTCTCTCTCTCTCTCTCTCTCTCTCTCTCTCTCTCTCTCTCTCTCTCTCTCTCTCTCTCTCTCTCCCTCTCTCTCCCTCTCTCTCTGTCTCTCTGACTCTCTCTATGTCTGTTTGTTCATCTCTCTCTCTCTGTCTCTGTCTTTTCTCTCAATTCAATTCAATTCAATTCAATTGAGCTTTATTGGCATGACAAAATACATTTCATATTGCCAAAGCTGTCAGTTGTACAGGTAATCAGTACATCAAGGTAAATTAATGGTAAAACATATAAAACATCAGGTACAGTATATTTTGTGTGTGTATGTGTGTGTGTGTGTGTGGTGTGTCTTTTCTCTCTCTCTCTCCCTCTCTTTCTCTCTCCCTCTCTTTCTCTGTCTGTCCATCATTATGAAAATGGTTGTTTCCTTACTCAGTGGATATTACTGGAAAAGAGATGAGAATCATCAGTAGTCTGTCTGCCTTCTGATCTGTGTGTTAACTCCTGTGTGTGTGTGTGTGTGTGTGTGTGTGTGTGTGTGTGTGTGTGTGTGTGTGTGTGTGTGTGTGTGTGTGTGTGTGTGTGTGTGTGTGTGTGTGTGTGTGTGTGTGTGTGTGTGTGTGTGTGTGCTGTGATTCCAGCTGATTTCCAGCGATGCAGACGGAGCCATTCAGAGAGCTGGACGCTTCCGGGTGGAGAACGGCTCATCAGATGAGGTCAGTACACACACACACACACACACACACACACACACACACACACACACACACACACACACACACACACACACACACACACACACACTTTTCACAGGTATAAGAAGAGATGGAAGGCAAGTGTTGAGAGAAGAGAATGCTAGATAGATAATTTAATGGTACAAAAAGACATTCAGACATCCATTAGCTTTTACATGTAAGACACACACACACACACACACACACACACACACACACACACACACACACACACACACACACACACTACTTATTGCTTATAAAAGGATAGAACAAAAACACACACTCTAATTGCTCCAAAATGAAGAGAAGGAGAGTAGAGATGAGAGAAGAGAGGAGAGGGGGAGAAAAGAGGAGAGAGATGAGAGGAGAGGAGAGGGAGAGATAAGATTGAAGAGGAGAAAAGAGAGGAGAGGGGGAGGAAAGAGGAGAGAGAGATGAGGAGGAGAGAGGAGAGGAGAGGGAGAGATAAGAGGAGAAAAGAGAGGAGAGGAGGAGGAAAGAGGAGAGAGAGATGAGAGGAGAGGAGGAGAGAGGAGAGGGGGAGAAAAGAGGAGAGAGAGATGAGAGAGGTGAGGAGGAAAGAGGAGAGGAGAGGAGGAGATGAGAGGAGGAGAGAAGAGAGGAGAGGGAGAGGAAAGAGGAGAGAGATGAGAGGAGAGGAGGAGAGAGAGAGAGAGGGAGAT
>JAODXP020009505.1:0-2500 GCA_027497455.2 Sardinella longiceps | reverse complement strand
TGTGAAGAGATGGTGTAGCGTGTGTGTGTGTGTGTGTGTGTGTGTGTGTGTGTGTGTGTGTGTGTGTGTGTGTGTGTGTGTGTGTGTGTTTATAGTGTGGAATGTGGCCACTTTCATTTCCTGACGGGGGAAAAAAGGACAACAAAAGAAAGGAAGCTGCTTGAGAGCCACTGTTGCACTGCACACACACACACACACACACACACACACACACACACACACAGCGCGCAGGCGCGCACGCACACACACACACGAATGCGGCTGCACACAAATTCACGCATGCACATATCTACAGATCTACACACACACACACACACACACACACACACACCGCTTTTGCACACACAGACACACACACAAATACACAACTACAGATCTACAGATACGCCCACATACACCACATACAAGCAGCGCGGACAGAAAGTCCACACACACACACACACACACACAGATCTACAGATATCGTCCCTTACTGGAGAATAGACTGTGGTGCAGCCCCATGTAATGATAAATCTCAAATACTCAATAAAAAAATCTCAAATACATTTCCTCTCTCTCTCTCTCTCTCTCTCTCTCTCTCTCTCTCTCTCTCTCTCTCTCTCTCTCTCTCTCTTCTTTTATAGCACACACACACAACACTCTCTCTCTCTCTCTCTCTCTCTCTCTCTCTCTCTCTCTCTCTCTCTCTCTCTCTCTCTCTCTCTCTCTCTCTCTAATCTCACGGATATTAGTCCGATGGCTATCTGATTGCCTGTAACCATGTCCTAACATCGAAGATTCATTAGCATATATGTCTAGGCCGGGCTAGCTCATACATTCTGTACCCAGTGTGAAGTGTGTGTGCGTGTGCGTATGTGTGTGTGTGTGCGTGTGTGTGTGTGTGTGTGTGTGTGTGTGTGTGTGTGTGTGTGTGTGTGTGTGTGTGTGTGTATGTGTGTGTGGTGTTAACTGGTTTCAGTTCTGAACCCCAACCATGCTGCACACTCCCACTCTCACAAACAGCCTGCTGCTGCTGCCAACTGGGACAAAGTTACTCCTTCCTTTTTTCTTCTCTCTGTTTTTCAATTCTTTCTATCTCTATTTCTATCTCTATCTCTCCATCTTCCTCTCTCTTTCTGGCCTGTCCCCAGCTAAATCATTTCTCTCTCTCTCTCTCTCTCTCTCTCTCTCTCTGTCTCTCCGTCTTCTTCTGCTTTCTCTTCCCTTTCTTCTTCTTCTTCTATGTCTTCTCCTCTTGTGTCTCTGTTCTCTGTTCCTCTCGTGTCCCTATGTCTATGTTGTTTACATCTGTGCTGCTGGTATTATTAGGCCCTGGGCTGGGCAATTATTTTGGTCGAAGGGCCACATTGGCGTTTAGATTTTCACTAATGGGCCGGGTGTATAATCTACGTCTCCTTGGCTAAAAGATAAATTATTCTATTTTGGGAAGGCTCCGCGGGCCGTATTAAATAGCTCAGCGGGCCGCATGTGGCCCCGGGCCTTAGTTTGCCCAGGCCTGTATTAGGCCCTGGGCTGCCTGGGAGCTACACTAGCACTTAGTGCTCCCTAGCCATACTGCATACTTCACCACCCATGCCTACTTCATGCACCCTATTCATACTGCGTACTTCACCACCCATGCCTACTTCATGCACCCTATTCACAATGCATACTTCACTCATGCCTAGTTCATGTACCCTATTCTTACTGCGTACTTCACCACCCATGCCCACTTCATGCACCCTATTCACAATGCATATTTCACCACCCATGCCTACTTCATGCACCCTATTCATACTGCGTACTTCACCGATACCTACTTCATGCACCCTATTCATACTGCGTACTTCACCACCCATGCCTACTTCATGCACCCTATTCATACTGCGTACTTCACCACCCATGCCTACTTCATGCACCCTATTCTCAATGCATACTTCACTCATGCCTAGTTCACGTCCCCTATTCTTACTGCATACTTCACCCATGCGTAGCAAGGATTCTAAAGAATGCATGGTAGTGTGGATGATGCGCCTTCATACTATGAAGTCTGTAGAGCACCGAGTCCTGGCGTGCGTTCAAATTCACCTAACCTACGCAAACGTTCACTGCAAGCATGTTCGCATTTAACAGTGGAAGTTGAACGATTTCGTGTTATGTTATGTTCTAAAAAGTTCATTCTAAACTGTAAACGAAAAAATGGCAAACTGAGTAGAAATTACTCACAGGAGGCTATTAATGCTCTAACCCTGTGAGACATGCTGATAAAAATCAATGTTCTTCTGGATGTATTTCCAATCAGGGTGCACAAATGTTCTATCCTGCATACAGAACTGTTAATGGCACACTACCTCTTCAGACCGTTCGCCTTTGTTCACTGACATTAGCCAAAAACTTGTTGTTACCCAAAAACTGTTCGCCTATGTTTCATGAACGTTCATTATGTTAGGCAAATTTGAACGCACCTCTGGTTTTGAGTTTTATTGTCTGAGAATTGGGGGTCCCTCACGTGACATCATGT
>JAODXP020009504.1:0-14083 GCA_027497455.2 Sardinella longiceps | reverse complement strand
TTAAGATATACTATACACGTCTTGAGTTCACTATTCTTCATGCAACCACAATCTATGGCCTGCTTCACTTTGGAAACCAGTGTGTTCCTGGAAAACAGGGTCAGGCATTTTTCTAGCTTTGAAAACGTACAAGACAAGGGCAAAACAGCGACATCTGATAGTGTTCATAAATTCCATGAACCAAATTGATGCACTAGACGGCTAATTTTTGTATATTGTGGATAAGCAGAAACTGTATAAATTCACTCATGACAGATGCAGCACCCCCTTGGACGCAAGCATCTGATGTGGCGTCCTTTGAAAGGGATTTCAGGACCAAAATTGAATGAACGAACCAACCAGAAGAACGTAGGAACCGCCGGGCGGGATTTTTGACGTAGCTCATCTATTGCAAACTTACCAACCAATTATAACCACCAGTTATGAATGAGACATCTATATTATGCAAGTTAAATCAATTATGATGTGAATGTGGCAATTATGTCGCAGGACGTTTTGGCAGTGGATCTAACAGCTTGTAATACCCAGACAAAAGTAAATAAATTAATCTGAGTAATTCTGGCTTGTTGGCATTTTTGTTGTCTTAACACAACTCATTTTCCTGGTGAACCAGTAGCCTGCCCTTTCACGCCTCCTCCCGCAGGCGTGGTTTAGTCAAAAGATGCTTGCACGTGGTTGGAGCAACCTCATGAATGACATGACACTTCGACCACTCACGTTGAAGCTTTGTGACGTAGGACGTGTCGTCACGTAAGCGCCGCCAGGTCGGGAACCAAAACAGAACAGCGTGTTAGAGAAGAGATTAGCAGAGAATAATGGCTGTCAATGACCGATGTTTTCCTGGTGAACCAGCCCCCTGGGCGTCAACACATAGTTTCTGGTTCACCAGGAAACTCATTTCCCATGGGGTGTCTGAATCCCGAATCAAAATAGCACTCTGCGTGTTTCTCTAGCACTCACGATTGTGCTACATGAGCCACCATTTCACATAAAGCACAATAAATAATTGCTAATAACAACCTTATTTTTTCAATTACCATTTGTAGGTTACGTGAACTTCATCCAACAATTCCCACCAGGTTGTTTCGATAGACTTCAGAAGAAAGCATAGCCAGCCACTTCTTCTTTAGCCATGACTCGGGACTGCCGAATACAAGCTGGTAGCGTCCACTGATAATGTCATCGTCGTTTTCTCCTCCCAACTGCTTAGCTGAAATCCCCAATAACTCTGCCTCGCGGATCTGATCCTCTACCAAAGCAGTCAGTGGAGAGACAACTACAACAATGGGGTGCTCCATACGTGCCATTTCCTTTACGACCAAGGGAGCCATTTGGTAAATTAAGCTTTTGCCAAACCCGGTTGGGAGAAGAGCAATAACATCTTTGCCATTAAGAAATTCTTCCAAAACCATTCTCTGCTCGTCCTTTAGAAAATCAACTTGAGGTATTTTGGATAACACCGCTGAAATTGCTGCTTCCATCCCGACGCATGATAACTCCTCGCACGCCGCCATTACTGTTGTAATTCAGGGAGGGGCGGGCACAGCCGAACTACCCTGGGGGAGGGTGTCGCGTTCGATAAACGTCATACCCACTGAAATCCCTCCCTACGATCCTGATTCGTCGTGCTGCCCCGGTTATTTCGAAAATGGAGGAGGAGAGCGAATCACTGGTGTACCAGAAGGTTGGTCTAGCAGGGACCAAACTTATGCCCTGGATTTACATTGGTCATTTTCGTACACACAGAAATCTAAGTTAAAGAGGAGGGATAGGTAGCCTGGGAATTCCCATGCTCCTTTGCGCGCTTATTTCATTTCACTCTGCAGAGGAGCATGGTGACCATGGCCGTTTTCTCGCTTGCTTTTGGTATCCAATCGCAGAACAAAACAGGATTTGTACGGCCCTCGATTGCATTTTACGTCACATGGTGGCTCTGGTATTGGCTTCGAGGTATGTACAGACGTTATGATAGACATTCGTAGCGCCCAATAAACGGCAATGGACAATTGTAAACGATGCTTCCGCTACGAGAAAAGCAATAGGTAGGTCCCCAGACTAAATATCACTTGTGATTTTACTTTGGCATTCGGATAGGAGGATGAATAAATTGATATTTAGTGCACTTTTTTTACTGTATTATGAAGGAAGTTTGTGCAGTGGAGGGCTCCAAATGTCTTGAGAATCTTGTACCCTTTTAAGAGTTATCAAGACTGAGATTACAATCTTACCTTTTCTCATCACATAATTCCTCCTAATGTGAAGTTGATTCTTCAAAGTTTTGATGCAGATTGGGGTGAATACATTTGCATACAATGATTCAACTGTATGTTTTACAATATGGTTCCACAATTTTGGCCAAGTTCCATCAGAGTGTAGAATTTTGTCTTGCATATTAAAGTTCAACTCCTCATCATGCATGCTGTTGAAAGCATCCCAGGACATAAGTTGCCCAGGAATATCATTGTCAAGTAGCTCACAACCAGCAAATCTCTGCTGAACATGAATGCCTGAAATTGTTAAGAAGATAAGGGGTCTTCACACAAAGAACTTTATAAAAATAACGACACTGTAAATATCTAGCCTGATAAACAAGCCTAAATGTGAGATTGGAAGTCTATTTAGTCTGGCCTTGATGAATGAATACAACGGGAGATTGTTGATGAGCACAACCTGTTGTCTTTCAAACCATATCTGTGCGTATAGGCCAACGCTCTGTCGTTTCTCCCTCAAAACCCCGCCCGCTTTGATTCAAAACACATCTCTGCGTTATTATTGGTTTTAAACCCCGCCCGCTTTGATTCAAAACACATCTCTGCGTTATGATTGGTTTTGCCAGATTCCTGGCATTCTGGCAGAATTGGAGAATGATGCGAGGCTAGACCCACTCGCAGAGATTTTGGCGTCCAGCGGGTGCTGGTTTACTAGGCTAGTAAATATCATTCCAATTAATATGAATGACAGCATCCACACCACAACCATAATGACATAGTCCCAAATTATTTATTTATTAGCTGAGTGGGAGTGAGGCGGCTGGAATTTTGGAGTGTAAAGCGTTTTTTTGTTTTTTTTTCAGCCTCCCTCCAGTTTTGCTCTGATATTGCTCTCTGCACAAGTTTGGGGCTTAAACAAATCCATGAAGAATTCACCTGTTCCTTCTAAAGTTATGAATACAGTATGCTATGCTCATTGCGGTGTAGATGTGTACAATTTGCAAAATATTTCATAAAGGAAACTGTAGGCCTATTATTTTCTTACAGTGAAACCATGTGTTTTAGTGGGTAAAGATTCATTTTGTAATCTAAAAAAAAATCTCACTCTTGTTTTCCTAAAGACTGCACATTGTTGTTATAACTGCAATGCATACACTACAATAGTAATCAAGCGCACACCACAAGCATCTTTGTGCAGCCACTATGTGGAGTGGAGTGTGAGCACAAATTTGGTCTGAGCATGGAATGGCATGCCAGTCAGATTTGAGCAAATGGCAGAAAGGAAGAAGCAGTGTTCTCAGATCTGCTCATATGCTCCGATGAGCATAGAAAAAAATAGAAATAGGCCTACCTTGTGTACTGTTCATTTGGTGCTTTGAGATCAATGCTCTGTCTTTCATGTTTCTGTGCTGATGTCCAAATATTAGACTAGCATCTGTCTGTTCTTCATCTTCATGTTTTGACACATATTGTTTGTAGATCAGTTTCTGAATATCCGAGTCATAATAACCCAATTGGACATCATCCAGCATCACCACCACACTGAACTCTGGGAAAGGTGTGTCTCCAATGATGAATGTAGATAGAGCCCACAAAGAATGAGAGTTCTGTGAAAAGAGTATGCAAATAAAGTATGCATATTAATCTTGCACATAATGCTGAAAGGTTTGGCCAATGATGAATTACTAAAAACATCCTTGTCATCTCAGTTCATTTTACTGTATATTTATCATGAAGCTCCTTTAGCTGTTTGATACCAGGGAAACACACCACCACAACTCATCTCACTTCATTACTTTACATACATACATGCATACATACAGTTATTTATGATGATGATAATTTATCAAAATAAATGTCCCAAAATAAATGAAAGATGAAAACCTCACAGTGTTGTAAAGTGACATTTGAAATAGACTCAGAAGATACTAAAGAAGTATTTACAATGTTGGATTGTATGAAATATGGGAATATGGGTTGTATGACTATGTTTTCAAAATATTGAAATGCTTACTCATGTTTTGTCAAGTCCGAAGCTGGACTAGTTTCCCAAAAGGTTGCACTGGAATTTCCGATTGCCAACAAGTTGCTAGTTGTTAGCAACTATATTTTTGGGAAACGGATATCTGATACAGATTCACATGTTGCATCGTAAATCAAAATGGCAAACCTGCTTTGAGATAATTGGCCTTTTATGTTGATCAGTTATCTTCTGCCTTCCACTTTTTTCTAAGGTTGGGTATGAATGTTGAGTTTTGAAATATTGTCTTGTAAAACAGTGCTTGTGAACACTTTTTTGATAAATTCAAGAGCTGCTATGAATGTTGTAAAATGACCATAACATTTTCTATATGTACCTTTTTCTGCTTAAATTTATATACAAAACACAATAAAAGCTGCAATCACACACACTTTTTAAAAAAAAACAACATTAGGCTTTGTATATTTATCATGAAGGACTTTTCAGTTAAAGGACAATAATTGGTGGCTTTACCATGTGACATGCTTTTGATTCAAGATATGCAGATAGCGAATGATTTTTATAAAGACTGATTCTACATAAAATAATCATTACCTGATTCAACAGAGGTGACAATGTTCAATGCAGAGAAGAGAAACAGTAGGCTTAGTCCAAGCATGATGGCATTGGTATACTGTGTGCTTCTGGTTTTCTAATAATATTAACCCCACTTCCTCATTTAGCCCCACTTCCTCATTTAGTCAAACCTGACTAACGGGAAAGGTTACACTTAACACAATAAAAGCTGCAATCACACACACTTTTTAAAAAAGGAAATGCTTACAGACATTTTTTTAACAACGCTAGGCTTTGTATATTTATCAGGAAGGTTTGTTTGTTTAAGAACAATATGGCTTTAGCATGTGACATGCTTTTGATTCAAGATACGCAGATAGCGACCGATTTAAAAGACTGATTCTAGATAAAATAATCATTACCTGATTCAACAGAGGTGACAATGTTCAATGCAGAGAAGAGAAACAGTAGTCCAAGCATGATGGCATTGGTATACTGTGTGCTTCTGGTTTTCTAATAATATTGAATTAACCCCACTTCCTCATTCATTCAAACCTGACTAACGGAAGGGTTAGACTTGTAGTTTAGACCAGTGGTTTTCAAAGTGGGGGCTGGGGCCGCGAGGGGATGCCAGGGGGGCTGCGGGAAGATGGAGAAAAAAAAAATACATGAAATAATTTTATTGAATTAACAATAATTTTAAAATATTCCTGTTTGCGTATAACTGCATTATGATAATCATTCACATAAAACTTCACATCTCGCATCTCTTTCTAATTGTTTGGCATGTCCATGTGTTGGAGTATGTTCGGATGGGGCCGCAGCTAGGGAGACAAAGCGGAGTGACAGCGCTAATTAAACAGAAAGCCCCGCACGTCGTTTTCAGGACAAGGAAGCCTTTGTGATGAGCTTAACCAAGTACTGCAGGAGACCGTGCAGGTGGTTAACTTTATTAAAACTCAACCCTAAAAGGACCAACTCTTTGGCATTCTGTGTGACGAAATGGGAGCTACGATTCCAATTCTCCTACTGACCTGCCCCTTTTCTCCATGAATTGGCCATTTTCCCCGCCTAATTCAAAGAAGCTTGAGTACGGCACCTCGGCTTAATAACCGCACTTCATGGTGGTATGGTAAGACAACCGTAATATCACTGAGAAAACAGTCAAACTGATGCGCTCGGATGAAATTTACCCCCCAGTGGCGGAATTGGGCATTTCGGCTATTTCTTTAAAAAATCATAGCTCGGCACAGGAGCGGGCTAGATACTTGATTTATTTATTTGACATGCTCATAATTTTTTTCTCTCTACGCCCGGGCCGGATTAAAACCTCTGGCGGGCCGGATACGGCCCGTGGGCCGTATGTTTGACACCCCTGGTGTAGGCCTATACAATGCATGTTTCATATCAGGGGGGCCTCAGCTGAAAATGTACTGGTGTAGGGGGGCCTTGGCATGGTTGTTTGGGAACCCCTGGTTTAGACTGCCTACTGAGACCAAGACAATACCAAGACCAGAAGCTATCGAGACCGAAACAAGACCAGAGGCTATCGAAACTGAAACAAGACAGAGATGTTTTGATGGATTTAATTGTTTTTGTCATTTAAATACCCAATGAAGAAACAATAAACTTTCATGTTGCGAGACCGAGAGGACACAAAAGGATCCAAGGCGAAGACGACTAAGACAAGACTGTCAAGGCCAAGACGAGACTTGACATCCAGTTCTAGGAAAGGTGTTGGGTGGGTTTAGAAGATTTGTTAGACACATTTTTGTTTTTGCTCAAATTAATTCTCCAAAAATTATTTTTGTGGTGTCAGATAGGCACAGACAACAGTAAGACTGCTTAATACCTTAGAGCCTTTCAATGTACAAATGAATATTCTGTTGCAGAGACTTTTGAATCTTGGGTGAACGTGGGCTAGTCACTAGGCCAGACACTAACCTCTAACCTCCAACACTAATCTGTAACTGACACCAGAGTTACCTAGATTGTCTGCATTGAGCAGAGTACTGGGACACTGAATTTACCAACTTTAAAAAACAACAACAACAACATAAACAACAACAAAAAGACAAATACAAATGTGTCTTGAGAATCTTAATAACAACATCAATATGAACATCGGCATTTGTCTGAGTGAACCGGTGAACTGTCATCGCCCATTTTTTCCCCATATGAGTAGTTGAGTTGGATGGTGAGCCTCCCCATGAATCTGGAGAGAAGGCTCACATTTAACAAATTGCGGTAGCTGGAAAGATTCAACACAGGTGGTCAATAACTTTGAACTTTGAATTGTTGACTCTTTGAACGTTGAACTGTACATCTACAATTGAGATTTAATTTTTTCCTATTTTGTTTACCATTTTGTTACCTGAGTACTGATGAATCTGCCATTACAAGGCGAAAAGGAAGATACATTTTTTTTCAGGACAATCTGGTAATGATTGCTGTGATACTACTTACCTCAGGGGTCTCAAACTCAAATGAGCTTGGGGGCACTAGCCTGGCGGATGCCAAACTAAAATCACAAGTGATATTTAGTCTGGGGACGTACCTATTACATTTCTCATAGCGGAAGCATCGTTTACGATTGTCCAGAGCCGTTTATTGGGCGCTACGAATGTCTATCAGAGCATCTGTACATACCTCGGAGCCAATACCAGAGCCACCATGTGACGTAAAATGCAATCGAGGGCCGTACAAATCCCGTTTTGTTCTGCGATTGGATACCGAAAGTAAGCGAGAAAAATGGCCATGGTCACCATGCTGCTTTGCAGAGTGGAATGAAATAAGCGCACAAAGGAGCATGGGAACTCCCAGGCTATATGGTACTGTTCATTTTCTACGGTCAACATTATCTGGCTGGAGGGCCACCTCAGCGGCCAACTGTAATTACGGTACACTTTTTATTTATTTTTTTTAAATATACACATTTATCTAAAAGGGATCTGTTTGCTTTGCAATTATTTAGCGTGTTTTTTTTTTTTTAAATCTAAAGATGTGATATTCAATGTTAGGCCTATATCTCATCATTGAATGCATTGCCTACTAGAACAAATATCTTTTCACTTTTAAATATAGGAGATTGTCTGGAACCTGGTAATATAAGAGTCATGACAAAAGTATTCTATGACTTTGCAATTTGCAACAATATGTGCTGTCATTATTAATTATTATATGTTATGAATATTAAATACAATCCATTGCTATTTTGGATCTTGAGGCAACATTTGTATCATCTGTCCTGAGCAGTTAGTTCAAAGTTAGTCCTGACAAACAGGGAGCTAAAAACAACTTTCACTAGTCATCTATTTTGGGATGACACTGTTGAAGACAATGCAGCAATTTTATATGATTTCAAGATCTGATTAAAGCGTTTATCAAAAAGACGACTGCTATGTATCATTGTAATCTGTAGGATCTCCTGTTTATTTTGATATGTGTTTTGCCATATTATTTTGTTTAAGTTAAGAATCCGTGAGATATTACACAGAGAACAATGTATGACATGCATGGACACAGAACTGTATTGGTGATCATAATTTTGATACAAATTCAACGCTAGTTATCTCGCAAAACGTTCATCACAGAACCTAACTTCTAGCACTGTTGGAAAGGTCAGTTTGTGCCGATTCCAAAGACGCCCTTATGTACGATTAAAATCGTGATGAAGAAGAGTGGGTGCGTCTGTCAGGACTGATGTTTGCGCCTCTCTTCAGGGCCGGATTGCATTATAATTTTGGCCTCAACTCGTGGACCGGATCTAGGCCGGCTGGGAGTTTGAGACCTTTTGCTTATGTGACGGGTCACGCCACCGATGTGACGGTTTCCACCTCCGCAGCACCACTCTACTGGGTTCCACACACACACTCTAGACACTGGACAGCTGGATGGATCACTGTTTTATTTGCTGAAAGATATACAGAAAGTACAGTGTACTTGAAGGGATTTCATACAGTGGGTCTGGTCACTCTGTCCATAGATCTCCGTGAATTGCTCTGACTTATATGTGTGTGTGTGCTAATATTTCCTAACCTGACTGTCGCCATCTGGTATTCAAAATACCATCTGGGGCGGAACCAAAACCAAAACGATTTCGACGGAGAGTTTTTTTCTTAAAAATCTTGCATGTGATTGGACACAGAGTATGTCCGTCGTCTTGACTGACGCGCCCTTTCAACCACTCACGTTAAACTGTTGTAACGTCATTTCACTGCGACAGACGGAAAATGAGTACTCTACCCCAGGCCTACTAGGCTAGCTATCAAAACAATGCAGCATCTCTTTAGCTACCAATGGAGCCATCTGATAAATTAAACTTTTGCCAAATCCGGTCGGAAGTAGAGCAAAAACATCATTGCCACCGACAAACGATTCCAATGCCGTCCTCTGTTCGTCTTTTAAAGAATGCACACGCGGTAGTTTTGACAAAACATTGGAAATAGCAGAATGGATATCGACCCTGGGATTCCTAGCGCACGCCGCCATCGTTGTTTTCTCTCCTGACCTGGGCCCGACTACAACCGCCGTCGCTCCCTTGATTGCGTCACACCACCCACCCATGGAAAAACCCACCCGGCAACTCTGATTGGCTCATTCGTTTCGAAGTGAGACTGAAGCTCACGGCACTCAGATGGATGCGGGGAGGTAACCGCAACGCCCTCTAGCGTGTAGTTTAGCGAAACGCATCCAGATGATGACAATCAGGTTAAATATTTCCATGTAAATTTATAAAAAGGTACAAATAAACAAAATAAAACTGTAAAAGGCTACTTATGTGTGTGATCGTATAGTGATTTAGTACTAGACACTTGTACAATATACTTAAAGCTATAAAAGTCTGTCTGTTATACAGGATAAGACAAGAGATCCTTTTTTCCTTTTTCATTACAAACACGTGGAACTCACATAGCCTAAACAGGCTACTGGAATGTGAACTAGTGTATTACCACTATCTAGCTTATGGTTAAACAGTGCACCAAAACGTCTGGTAGAACACTTTCATTTAGCATTATGAACACAAAAATATTCTGAAAAGATTACCTGAAAGATATACATAAAGTACAGTGTACTTGAAGGGATTTCATACAGTGGGTCTGGTCACTCTGTCTAGATAACGTGAGTGTAAATAGAAAGCGATTAGCATGCTAATCAAAACTGCAAATAAACCTAAAACCATGTTTTACATGTCGTTAAATCAACTCAAAACACTGGTCTTAACCAGTGAACTAAATACCATGACAAATCATGGCTTATATCCACTTAAAATGCAGTTAATACATCGTTTCAGCTAGACCTCATAAAAACGTGACCTACCCATAGATCTCCGAATTGCTCTGAGCAATTCAATGCAGTTCCCAACTACACCGTACCAGGACGCAAGAGGGTGCTATTGCACTATTTATAATAATTTGACTAAGCAATACTTCTGACCTGTTACACTTACAGTGGCCTTACAATTAAGTTTTTTTTTAAATATCGGTTTTTCAAAATGTTTACATTTCTGCTGCTATGTCACCATAGGAAGCACCAAAAGCATCTTTTCACCTGTGTATAGGCAGCCAAGTCAATGGAATCTCCCACAAAGCAGTCTCCAGTCCTCTGGGTCCCTTGGGTATGCAGTCTGAGAATGAATTATAGAAAAAAAGAATGCATATACGTTATAAGGCAAACCTAGTGATAAGTTGCTAGCCAGCATTGAACTGGCTAACAACTGGCTAATGATGTGTAAATTTGAGGGAACAATGATAATAATAATAATCACAGAGGGGGCAAAACCTGAGCATGATCTTATGGGGATATCAAGCAATAAAATCATTTAATTTTATGTCTAAATACTTTAAAAATCCAAATCATCTGTAACCAGTATCAACCAGGTAAACATAAGACTTGTGTGTCAGGATCAACATTAGGATGTCATTAAGTTCATAGATACTAAGACACAGAGGTAGTGTGGGAAATATAGCCCATAGTAAGAAAAAGTAGAATCAGTCAAGTGAAAGTAAAAGCTGTTTTCATTCAGCAGTCTGCGACCTGTATAGCAGATCTGGAAACCACCTGTCTTACCAGCTTGTTTGGCAGCTTTATGGTGAATTAGGTGACTGCAGAGCAAAGCTTGAGAGCTCCACCTTAAATACCTGTGGTGAATGTTGGATATCAGCTTTACTAGTCTATCTGACAAACTATCTGTATATGCTTTATATGTGTTGTGTACTCACATTAGCCATAATGTCCCCAGTGCCTGTGATCTTGTGTGTATTTCACATCCTCTCGTCTGTAAAAGCAGGTAGGCTATGACTTATTTTTCTAAATATTATTTGACGGATATGGTATCAAGAAGTGTTAAGAGATAGTGCTTTGATCTGTAATAGCACATTTTAATCTAATCAGGAAAGATTTTAATCCCTAGGCTATGCAAAGAGTGCCACCATTGGTGTTAGATGGGTGAAGGTGTTGTTCAATGACCTGTTTACTAATATAGAAATTTTATCCATTTGTGAAGTTTAGTTTTTGTCTTTTTGAATATCATTAAAGTTTCAGAAAGGCCAGGATAATTCAGTCTGCTCACTGGATGCACTCACTGTCTCATAGGCTGAAAACAGCTTTTGCTGACTGTTGCAGTGTCCATTGTAAAGCAAAGCTCCCTGCATGGGCACGACTCAAACATTCGTCCAAAGAGAAAATCACATTCAGTAATGCCTCTGCTGATTTGTAGCCTGACACGTCAGACTATATCATAAGAATGTATAGTCTGAAGACCACTGATAGACTGTACCTCAATGGAGGGGCGGGTGATTGCGTTGTCTTTCAAACTGCCTCTCCACGTAATAGGCTAGCGTTCCGGCCAGTGGTACCAGCTGGTATATCAAACTTTTCCCGTAGCCCGTCGGTAACACAGCAAAGACATCTTTTTCAGAACAAAAAACCTCAGTGCACTTTCTTGTTTCACTTTGAAAGAAAATGACAAGTGCAATTCGTCCAAAACTAAAGCCAAAGACGATTCTGCTCTGGTTTGAGCAGGGCTGTCGTCATTGTACAAAGCCCGCCTTACGATTTCCTGTACACATACCGCGCTGTGATTGGTTATCCGCCGCCAGAGGAAGAATACAACGGGTTTCTATCAGTGGCCTCTAGACGTATCCTCCGTGCAAATTCAAATTTGCTACCGCTAGGGGTACGTCTAGAGTTCTAGGCTAGCTGATTTGCCCAACCAGTGTTCATTCACTGACAGCCACAGGGCTTTAACAACAAACAACAGAGAGGCTACAGCATAGGCTACGAAAGACGTTTTCTCCTTGTGGTGCCTTGGGAAAATACAGCCAAAAAACCCAATAAACACAGAAGCATTGCGTTAATGAGCAGACTTGCAAAGTGAATCCATTCTTACATGTAGGCCTATTTTACAGCATTTCGTAGTTTATTTTTATTCTTTAAAATGGGAGTATCAGTAGTTTTAGAATATTATGCATTTGTTATGTACATTTTTCAAATGTTTTTATGTCCATAATGTCATATTCACACAATTTTATTTTTGGTCAAATTTGAGATCTATTGTGTCGTTTGCAGATGGCCATACATTACTTGTATTTGCAACTGTCATAAAAGGAGAGACTCCATATCCTGAATACAGCACTTTGTTGATGCTGGATGACATTCAAGTCGCATATTATGATTCTGTAACTAAAACAGCTTTTCAAAGAGGTCCGAATCCCACAGACCCAGATGATGATGAAGATTTGAAGGATTTCAAGAGGGCAGTTGAACATTATTCTGGGCATATGCAGAACCACATACTGTCTCTAAAGTATCACTACAACAAAACAGATGGTAAGAGCATAACTGAGAGAAGTATTCAATATTAGGCCTACCTACCTGACCTCATTAAGACGGCTAGAGCTGCATTTGGGATGAAAGCACTTAAAGCGGCCCGCACACCGCCTCCAACACAGTGCTGAGCACACAATCAAACACTATATTATGTGACTATATTATGCACTGTATGTGCAAGCAGAAATAAATTGTCCATGCTTAGTACATTTTCAAATACTGTGTGTTTGTAATGCCTTATTATAATACACATTATGGTGTAGGCTACAGTTAACCTGAGAAACTTGGTGACAAAGAACAAATGGGGATTGACTTCTAGGATGTTAAAAAAGACCCATCTTCGTCTTGTGATGACGTTATTACATTATTGCATTACATTACAAGAAATGATAATATCTATGAATTCACATGAAGTCATTTTTGGGTGTTCATTGTTTGTATACACAGGGTGCGATTTGTAAGGGGGGATGGCTCAGAAATCCCCACTTCTGGTTTTGGTATCCCTCCCTCTGCTTGAATAATTTCATCTCCGGTGGGGATAACATTTATCCCCCCTTGATATCTCATGACAGTATGCAAGCCATGTGATGTGACTAAAGAACATCTAGCGCGCATAAACAAGCGAATTATAAAATGTAAAAAATGCGTCCTGTGTCCTGAATTGCGTGCGTGACAACTGGCGAACTTTGCCGCGAACTTCAGCCTATGCGCAGGTGTTTTTTTCTCACTGGAAAGACTAAAGCTTGGAAAACGAAAGGAAACTTTGTGATGTTATCACATTGCTTGAACAACTTTGTGCAAAGGAAAACGAACTGTTTGTCATAGGCATAATTTCAGTTTGATATGAAATGCGTGTATTGTCAACATATCAGGCAAAATATCCTTCTGAATCGCGGGGGATGACAATTTTTTTTAGGTCATTCAGCCAGTAGTGGAAAATGACCGAGAAATGGCATAATCTAGGCAAAATGCTTCAACAATACCTAAGGAATGCCTAGCTGGCCCTATTTGCATTGGCTATTTTTATGCTCAATGCCCTGGCTTTCCTCACATTTGCAAAAACCAAATTGTTTAGGTTACAGTCTCCAGCGTCCTATACCGCGCATACCGTCGGATCCAACGAATGACTTGGGTCAACACATCTCTGAGATATCAAAGTAATTTGGCTATTGTCGGCAACATTAAACAATGTAATCTGCAGCACTTTATTTAACTATTTAACACACAGTAAGCAGCAGGAGAGTTAAGTCTGAACGAGAGAGTTTCTGAGTTTTGTGAAAAATGTTGCGCTCGACACGCAGCAGTCACAGGAACTGCAGTAGACTTCAGGAGGCATCAGACACAGCGCTGTAACCCAGATAGGCTACTAATAGCAGATTTTTTTTTTTTTTTTTTTTTTGGCGGGGGGGGGGGGGGGGGGTTATTTTAGTGTCTAGTAATGACGTCACCAACGCAATGCCGTTTCAGAATCATCCCCCCTCTGATTTTTTCATAAATCGCACCCTGT
>JAODXP020009503.1:0-14387 GCA_027497455.2 Sardinella longiceps | reverse complement strand
ATAGTTGTATATTCCTGGCCAAAACAATCAGATTTGATGCAAAATAGTGGAGTAGTTCAGTCGCAGTCACATATCATACTACGTACTGCAGAGCTACTGAAACCACCCTCTGCTATATGCAATGACTTTGCATGCAGTGACATCAGCAGAATGTAATCAAAACACTATCCATGTTTCCATCATGAAAAAGCCCATGGAAACGAAGTACCAGGGTATTTATGAAAAAATGCTCCTCTACAGTGGCGGTTCTAGACCAAATTTACAGGGGGGGCCGAGGTGGGGTCAGAGATTTTTTCATGGGGGCACATATGCTACAAAACGTAGGCTACCACTGAAACTTCAGTATCAAATGATGAAAAATCAAAATCAAAATACTGTCAATCATATCAATCAAGAATATGGAATCATTTTAATACACATATTTAATGTTTAGCCTATAGTTAAGTAGTAGGAGGGTTTGGGGGTCCTCCCCCAAAACATTTTTTTAAAAAAAATAAGTTGCCATTTCCTGCAATCGTGCATTTTAAGTTGTTAGATAACTTCCCATAGCAATTAATTCTTGCTGAGTGTTGTATTTGGTAGTCAGCCAGACTTTGCAATCTTTCTTACAGCGCTTATGGGAATTAATAATTTTATTATCTAGTCAGCACAGGGGCCACAGCAGTTGCCAGGGTCACTTCTCCAGGGGCACGGGCCCCCGTTGGCCCCTGTCTAGAACCAACTATGCTCCTCCATATAAGAAACAAACTCCTAAGTTTTTTCTACAAGTGTGGTAAGAATTGTGAGTAAAAGACACAGAAATGAGCTAAGAGGGATTAATCACTAAATCTTGTAGCATGGTCACAACCAGCCCCATGGTTAACGCTTTTCTTCGTACAAAGGTCTGGGATCTTGACTATTGACAAATGATTGCTTGCTGGAGATGTTTAGATTCAAACCAATTGGATGATGGCCTATCACATTGACACACTGCACTCTTTAAGTTCGTTGATTGGCTCGGGTTCGATGCAAATTATGTCATTGTTCGGAATCCCATACCAGTAATATTGGACTTTTGAGCCTAAACCACAGGTTTATATAAACATCCATAATTTGTACATGGATTATTCATTATTTATTCATTATCTTTCAATCTTCAATACCTTAATTTATCTGAATTTGTTTGTACACTTAGGCTAATTACAGAGCCTCAGTGAAATGTTTTGATTCCATGGATAATCCCAAATCTTTTAATATACAGTACTTTGAGTGGATTTTGTCAAAATGGAAGTGTGTCGGGGGTTTCCTCTACTAATTGCAAACAGAGAGCAACAGGAGAGTAGATGTTTTGAGATCATTTTATACCCATGCACTAGAAAACTACATTTGTAGTGTAATTCTGCCTATTGTTATTAAAATTGTTTGGGTTTGAGGAAGAAGACATGATTCTTCTTCTGGTTTCCCAGATTTGGGAGTGTTCTCAACTGGACCATATCTTTCCCACACCTTTATGCATTGTACTTTTGTTCTCATGTTTTGGTTATGCTGAAAGGTTACACTGTTTAAAAATAGTGTTTTGTGCAGATATCCGCTGTGTCATGAACACCAAGGAGCTAAACTGAATAGAGACTTGCGATCCCCCATGCAGAAGAACCTAAAATATGTAATCTTCCTCTGTGGTCCTGTCTAGTTTCTGCAGTCTTGACACTGTGGTAGGAGGCCTGCATACCTAAAGTCAGATCCTGGTTTTATGGTATGTTTCTTTTGTAAAACACCAGCAACAACAACTAATAATAATAATAATAATAATAATAATAATAATAATAATAACTAGAAAAGCGCTCAGAGAGCGCAGACCTCCGCCAAGACAATGTGATCACAGATGGTGTTCTGGATCACCTATCGCCACCAAAATTGAATCTTGTCCCAATACACAAGTTGTCCGAAAGTTCATCCAAATCCATGCAGTACTTTTCAAGTTATCTTGTACACAAACAGACACATACAGACACACTACAAACAAACACAAACAGTACAAACAGTTTGTGGAAAATTCATTTATTTACTTTTTAGACAGCACTACTTCTTTGAAATACAGAAGTGTCTGATTAGCAACTTCCCTGCAGACCATGCAAGGGGAAAATTAAACATAAAACCGACTGAAGTATTGCTAGCAGGCCTAAAATTGAGATTCTCTGACCAGCGAGGACCTTGCTAAATTATGTATGACACTAGTATGATTTACAACAATTCTATGGAGCCAAACCCAAAAGGTATGGATATGTTTTTTGTTCTTCATAAGGAAGGATGGGTGATGTGGAAAATGAGCAAATGTAGCCATGCATATGTAGGGGACGACTTTTTTTTACACTGATGGTGGTGTGATATGATTCTTTTATCCAATAGTTAATTTCCAGTTCAGAACAGGCTATGTTCTTCTGGAGCCTATACTGTATGTAAAGTCATCAGAGATGATAGTATTTTAAGTGCAAATGAGGACAATAAATGTCACTTAAGAAATAGTTCTAGTCAACGACTGTGCATGAATTCAGTTAACATGGACATGTGTAATTTTCGCTGATCTCCCCATTTCATTTATTTATTATATTTATTTTATTGCAAAACAAGCATCTGAAACAAGCACCCACCAGAACACCATGATGTGTACAGTGGGAGAGCGTCTGTGATGAGTGAGAGATCACAATCTGTTTTATTATTATTATTATTATTAGTAGTAGTAGTAGTAGTAGTAGTAATATCTTGTATACTATACAAATGTCAATCTTGGCACAGTGCTCAATTGTCCCCTTAATGAATTGCGTACTAGTTTGTCCGTCGTATTCAGTGTAAGATGCTGGTTGTTACAGTATCTTAACCCATCATGAGGGTGACTTGAGCCTAATCCATCAAAACATGGATAATGGGAGATGCCTGTTTGAAAATGACGAGGCATATAGCTCTCGTAGCTCTTATTTACTGGTTGTATGAAACTTAATAAAAAAAAAACAGTTGGCATTGGTTAAGTGGAAAATTACAAAAATAATACATATAAGCTTCTACATCAACAAAAATGTTGTCTATATAATCAGATATACTGTATAATCAGTCAAAAAATAGAATTGTACAGAGAGAAGATCTTTGGGAGAGCCCAATCTAATTATGATGAACTGCAGATAGGCGAATATATGATAGAGCAGGCCTCTATGATTAATGTTGTCTTATCACAAAACCAAACCTTGTGACTGTAGAAGAACACAATACTGGTCAACCGGTGTATGAAGAAATCATCCCAGCAAAGCCCAATCCAGCAAAAGGTGAGTGATACCACAGCTGGTTCACTAGTGAGAGCTGAGTAAGCGTGAGTGTCCTTCAACATGACAGAACAAAAACATAAAGAGGTTTCTTCGCACATATTAATATTATGCTGCATGTTAATAAGGTACAGGGTAACACTTTACTTAGCACAGTCATAGCAGCTGTCATAAATTGCACTGTTCCATAAGATATGACACAACATTCATACTCAACCTTTCATAAATGTGACAAATGTGAAATCAAAATGAAAGTTCAATGGTCTCAAGGCAGAATTGCAATTTTGTTGTACCTGATCATGTTAATTCTATATATGCCATTGAATATCAAGTGTGCATCAAACTTCACAACCTTTAGTAAGGTGACATTTGAAATAGACTTCATAAGATATTCATTAAATATTTGTGACATGATCAGGTAACATGTTTTCAATGAAAACGCTCTGATAAGTTGTTACCATTCTTTTTTCACATTTATGAAAGGTTGACTCCTGTCTTATGACACAGTCATGAGAGATGTGTGGGCAATTTATGACACATTCTGTGTTATGTGTAGCCGGGGCTCGTCCGCACCGCATACTGGTCTCGCAACCCGCCACTCCCATCAGCTACTACAAACCCACAGTATTTGACGTTCAGCGTTTGACTCCAATCTAACCAACACCGAGCTATTTGGCATACAATACAACATGCACCCGCCCTTGACGGTAAAGTGTTACCATGTAGCCTACAGTATGAAAGCCTGACTGTCATGTACGACAGCTGTCTCTGAGTCTTATTAAAGCATCTGTTAACAACAGATTAACATTACAGACATGTATTGACAATACAGTATAAAATTTATATGCCAGTTCCTTGTTCCCAATGTTAGGTGACCAGTCTCTGGCTGTCCCTCAGAGATATCGCTGGGCTGTGGTGGTGCTTGGTCTGCTGACTGCTCTCCTCTTCATTGCCCTGGTGGCAGTGCTTGTTTACTGTAAGTGCTCAAATACAAACTAGGGTTTACGTGTGCATTGGTATCAATACAAATAAAATGTCTGGCATTACTTAATATAGTCTGTGAAGTACTGATAAGAGTGGATGACGTAACAAAAAGTTATCAAAGGATAAATAGTAATTGGACTGCATTTATATAGCTTTTCTTCCCCCACGAGCACTCAGAGCGATTTGATGTAAATGCTGTATGCTTCACATTCACCGGTGGCAGAGGCTACCATGCAAGGCACCAATCTGTTCACGGGGAGCAATTTGGGGTTATGTATCTTGCTCAAGGATACTTTGGTCAGGTGGAGGTGGAGCGAACCTGCAACCGTCTGGTTGCTAAATAGCACATCTACCACATTCGCCACCACCGCCCCTAAAGTAAAATAGCCAGAGAATTCTTATCTGGCTACTTTACATTCCAGTGCCTATGCTAAGCTAAAGCTTCAAAAAGCTAAAATTGGGGTTGCCTATGCATGTGCTGATGGTTAAGTTCATGATAAAGTAAGAGATAAGACAACAGTATTCATCCCGAAGGATATTCAATATGTTTTTTTTATTAATCTATGAACTTAATTCAAGTAGGTGTGATATATTCCCATGGTTTCTGATGCACCTAATCTCATCAGCAGTTGTCTAGACAGAACTTAAACTCTTTTTATTTGCATTATTCCAGCAGTCGTATGCAGTAAATATTTTATATTTATCCCTTAAAGTTTTTTGTTACGCCATTCTTTTGTAGCCTATACTTCTCTAAAGCGTTACCAAATGTCAAGTAACATGTTATCTTTCTCTTCTCAGATCAGGTCAGTGTCTCTGAATCTTCATCAATTCTCACACACTTCAAAAGGCACTGTTTGTACCCAGTTTTGTTTAAACATGAGAGCTTGGGTCCATGGCTGAAACGCAATTAACAAATTAATCATTAAAAAAGTGCTCTCCTTCATACTGTAAGCAAATTATGAACTTTTACATTATAAAGGGCTATTGCCTATTCATACCCAGGGTGCAAATAGACACTCCGAACCAGGCAATCTGAATCAAAGACAGATGATCAGACTTGCCAGCAAATCATTCATCCCATCCAGTATCCATTTCTCACTAACTTATGACAATTCTAAGCAAGGATGTTGTTTTTATTCATTTCGAAATCGGTTAAACAATATTAATTTTTTGTCATTGGCTCCCAGTCAATCCCCAATTACAGAGTTGTGAATGGACTTACATGTATATAGTTTAATACTTGATATATGAAGAACATAATAAAACCAGAAACCTGTTATTTTAATACAAATATATAAAGTTTTAATGACTCACTATGTCAGTATGACCCATCTTACAATGAAAAGTTAATGGACTCATAAATGGTTCTACTGCAGGAGGAGAAGAAAACACTGATGATGGGAAATGAAAAACTACAAGCTCAATATGAAACAGTTATGATTGACAATGAAAAACTACAAGCTCAACATGAAACAGTGATGATGGACAATGAAAAGCTACAAGCTCAATATGAAAACACCAGCATAAACCTGCATCAGCTGGAGAACAAGACAACACTGATGATGGAAACACTGATGGTGGAGAGAGACGGACTCAATCAGACCCTTGAAGCCATTTTCCAGTTCAGTACTTTTCCAGTTGACGTTTACTGTCCAGTCATAGATCAAGCAACACAAGGTAAAGAAATGTAGACACATTTATCAACACTGTTGAAATATGTCCCAGGGGTCAATGACCTCTAGCTGAAGAAGAGACCCTCGAAGTGTTATCCATCTTTCATTTTGTGCATGATTGTTATGCTTAGCAGCCCATTATCTCTGTGGTGCAGAGAGATCAGTTTATCCACTTTTCTTTACATGTCATTTCAAACTACAGAAAGGAAGTGTCAACATTGCAAGGCAGGATGGATTTACAACCAGTCAAGCTGCTATCTGTTCATCCACAATGATGTTAATGGGTGGAAAAACTGGTGGAGTTCTAAGAAGTTCTGCACTGACATGGGGTCTTATCTGGTGATCATCGACACGTTAGAAGAACAGGTAGGATCTAAGATGGGAGAAAAGTGATTCTTGAAATTGATTTTAGAAGAATTAGTCATCATAATTAAAATGTGTACACTCAATGCTCAGAGATCTACAGTCTCAAAAATGGTATGCCTATCACTGAAAAAAACAGATCCATCTTTAATCTAGAATGGATTGGGTTGGGTTGCCATACCACCACCATTCCTTCACTTATTTTTAATCTCATATTGTCCTGCATGTCTAGGCCTTCATCAACAATCATACAAGATATTACCTTGATAAATGGCATGGATACTGGATTGGGTTGAGCGAAATCCAAGACAAATGGCAGTGGGTGGATGGCAGTGAACTTACTAAAGGGTAATTAAAAAAAAATAATTATATATAGGGAAATTATATATATATTGTTTTTATGGAACAAGGGCAAACATGTGCCCTATTATGGGTTAAACCATTAACCATTGAACAATAGGCCTAAAATCACACACTTCATTAGTTGTCTCAAATAACTTTTGCAACATTTTAATTGATTATTGATTAATCAAGGAATACATTGAGTATTCATATCAATTGATATTTTACAAGCCTAATTAACACCTCATATTTAGGATGTGTATTGAAATGGACCTTTTAAACAACGCCCTCTGGCAACCTCAGTTGAACCGCAATAGCTTTGTGCTACTTGACATCACTTGTAGGCTTTGTTCTAGGCTAATTCGCCCATGTTTTAGTGGCTATTTCTAGATTTAAGATTTCCATATGAAAGAGGGCAGAACCATGCCTCATGTTCATGATAGCTCTTTGGCCATGCACAATCTCTCTTAATTCATCAAAGCCATGTAAAAGGGTTTTTCCATTATATGTCTCCTTTCAGGTACTGGAAGATGTATATGAAGGATAAACAGTGGAATAGTGGGCTCACATTGTCTAGTACTGAGCCGTTGCAAAGCTGGTGGAATGCTCAGAGTTCTATGAGAAACAGATGGATCTGCGAGATGAAGGCTCCAATGTGGCCTTAGTCAGGGCCATCGCAACAGGACAGGCAAACCAGGCAATTGCCTGGGGCCCCAGGCTGAAAGGGGCCCCCAAGAATAACTGTTTAATCAATTTGGTAGTTTAGTTGGTGGTGTTTTTCAATAAAATATAATTGAGTTAGACAATTGTAAGCTCAAAACAAATAATTGTATTAATGAGAGTTGCTTGAAGATTATAAAATGTGGTTTATGTAGGTGTTTATGGGAGGTGAAGGGCACCCATGTCCTGTTTGCTTGGGGACCCCTAAGTACCTTGAAACAGCCCTGGCCTTAGTTATTTAAATTGTAACATAGGATAGGACTGTAAACAGTCACAAATATGTCTTGCCTTTCTGTGTGTTTCTTTATATGAGTAGCCTTTCTCATATACATTTTATATTACCTGTATGCAAAGTAATTTTGACAGATCAAACTATCTAATCATTTTTTCTACAAGTACAGTAAGAGACATTAGTTTGTGGAAGTGCTGTTATTATGTTTCCAGCAGAGTTTGAAAGTACAGTATCATCAGAAGGATAAGGAGATATGCTTGTTTTATGGTAGGCTTACTCTCCATACATGGGCTGGGTTTACGGTCCGTGTGATTTTCGTTCATTCATTATTCTATTTTGGAAGTCGCACGAGAAATGAATAAGGACTCGTTTATGGTGTTTTACGCTTGAATATCACTTATGAAATGGAAACAAGCGCCATGTTTTGATATATTTTAGGAACTGAAAATGAAACGCTGAATCCTAGAAAAAAGAGAAGAGCAATAAAGAAAAACATCCATCTGAATTGCGTCTTTGGTTTGTTAAGCACCCAGAATTCGGATGACTTGGAAGTAATTCTGGAAGTAGGTGGTTAAGTTTTTTGGTTTATTTGGAGGCAAATACCGACTTTGCAAGCATTGTTGCAACCACAGGTATATATACCACAGGTTGCAATACTATTCCGGAACGTTGCTACACTTCAAAAGATGTGGTTGATCTGTGATGAGTGTGCGAATAAAATTTTGTGATGCTCACAACCTCGAGATGGTTGCATATAGCAAGCAAGCGCCACAAGCAAGTGCATGCAAGCGCCACCACAATATTGAGTAGGACAGAGGACGGGAAGGGTAGACCAACTGGGACTGAGAAAGGATTTTGACAGCTCTGATTATCAGCATCTTCCATCAGCTTCCCAGCTCATCTGCCTTTACCTGTGTAGTTTAGTCTACATGTACACATGGCTTCCCAACGATAATGCCCCAAATATATCAAAGAGAAATGTGTATTAAACGTGCGTAAAACAGTGGTATGAAGAGCAAGTGCGCGCGCTGGAGCGTCTTTGCGTATGCCTCGTATGGTCGCCAGCTAACTTAGACCTTTTCTGGTGCGACTCTGCAAACTTTCCTGCCGGGTAAATGGAAGGGTCAGTCAAATGAATTTCAATAAATGAATAAACAAATACATTGAAAAACGATCAAAAATGTTGTAATTTCTATTATGGTACTATTATGGTATGAGACAACACATGCAGAAAACCAAATACAGCCATTTCTGCGTGTATGGCTTTAAACAAGACAAGAAGTTACACCCTTTTTCCAATTTCATCTTTCATTCCAAAATAGAATAATGAATGAACGAAAAAGTACACGGACCGTTTACCAAAAGCATGGTAAGCTAGGTAATTTGTGAAGTCTAATCTTATGGTTTTCAAACCATTTCCCGAAGCCATTTTGTCTAAAGAAATATGTAAAAAAAAAAAAAAAAAAAAAAACTCAACGATTTACAATAAATAACCAATAATTTAATGAAACCATCACAGTCAGGCCCTTAATGGGTCCGTGTAATGCTTTGCAGTGCTTTGATCCATTTTTAGAATTAACATGGGCAAGATGAAAATTGGGTTCAAAACTTAAATTTTCCATTTATCAGAAAACTCATATATTAGGTAATTGATGCTGTTTGTGTATTTCATTGTTGTTTGTCGGTTGCTTTTGAAAGAGAGGATAGTTGAATTTGATACCAAAATAAAAATAAGTCAATATTTCAATATTCCATTTCTGCGTTGTGGTTGGACTGAACCATGCGCGCTGAGGGATATCTTGGTTCAGGTAGGCTAGAAATGAGATGGATGGACTCGAGACGTAACGTTTACAGACCTGACAGAACAACTGGCCCACCATCAGGCTTACCTGCAAACTTTCTAATACAGAAACCAATGAAGTTGTTGCATGATTTAATATTTTCATGTTTTACCGTGGCTTATTGGAACACCTCCACCGGCACCGCCCTTATGCACAATCAATTCAGTGAAGAAACGGTGATGGCGAGTGTTGCTTAGGCCTATGCCACCTTGGATATATTTGGGGACGATATAGGAATAAAATTTTGTTTAGATCAGGGGTCTCCAACAGGTACTGTAGTTCAGGAGCTGCTCGCCACCTGAGTAGCTCAAAGAGTCACAGGAAATGTAAATGAATTTCATAACATTCTAATCACAAAATCACAAAATCTTCCTACTGCTAATGCTCTCTCTATTTGGCTATAACTACAGAGACATAGATGTAGCCTACATTATCAATGTGACAAGAGTAAGTTCGTGAATGACCTCTTCAAAACCAAAGCAGACGTCAGCTGAACCGAAACTTTGCATATGGTTACAGCTCAACTGTGATTTACATGGTGACCCCCAACCAGGTGGCGGGAAGCTCGAGCTACCTGTTGGAGACCTAGCCTGGGAATTCCCATGCTCCTTTGCTCGCTTATTTCATTTCACTCTACAGAGGAGCATGGTGACTATGGCCGTTTTTCTTACTTTCGGTATCCAATCGCAGAACAAAAAGGGATTTGTACGGCCCTCGATTGCATTTTACGTCACGTGGTGGCTCTGGTATTGGCTCCGAGGTATGTACAGACGCTATGATAGACATTCGTAGCGCCCAATAAACGGCTATGGACAATTGTAAACGATGCTTCCGCTACGAGAAATGCAATAGGTAGGTCCCCAGACTAAATATCACTTGTGATTTTAGTTTGGCATTCGCCAGGCTATTGGAGACCCATGGTCTAAACTAAATGTTTTTCTTATATCGTGCCCAAATATAGCCTAGGTGGCATAGGCAACACTCGGCATCAAAGTTTCTTTACTAATTGATTGTGCAAAGAGCGAAGTGTTCCAACTTGGCCACGGTGAACATATATGTATGTATATCACAACAACTTCATAGGCTTCTGTATTAGAAAGTTTGCAGGTTAGCCTGCAGGTGGGCCAGTGGTTCTGTCAGGTCTGTAGGCTACGTCTCGTCTTATAGCTAAGGCCTCTCTCTACAAAAGACAACTGGCGGTTCAGTCCAACCACGGTGCAGAAATAGAAAATTGAAATATTGACTCATTTTTACTTTGTTGTCAAGTTTTGGACCCAATTTTCATCTTTTTCATGTGAATTCTAAAAATGGATTAAAGCACTGCAAAGCGTTACACGGACCTTAATGCCATTTAACAGTGCAATGTTTTTACAGTTGATTACTGCTGTCAACTCAGATAATGTACAATAAATGAAATACAACAAACTATACAACCATCTTTGTGAATCTTCATCCAATGTTCAATGATAAATAACACTTGGTATGTAAAGTAACATATCCAATGGTCAGTGAGATCAGTTGTGACTTAAACCACAGAAAGGAAGTGAAGTGCTGTACACATGTTAATGAGTATATTACATTAAGTATTAAGTTATTATAATGACTTGGTAACACTTGAAGGTAAGGGTAAAGGAATGATCACGAATTCATGCATGAATTCATTCATGGAGCCTTTGTGCATTTAGAATCCTGTCCTTAAAACAAGCTTAAACATTTTTCAAATAACGTCCAACTCACTGAGTGGTTACTGTTGAACCAGGATTTTCCAAACATGTTGAAAAAAGCATGAACAGGTTAGAAAAAAAGAGGTTTGCGAAAAAGTAGAACATTTTCTGTAAAATACTGTAACCTTTGCAGCCATTCTATTCACAAATTCTGCCAAACAAAAAGCCCAATTAACGCTTAGCACTGCTGAAATGTTACACTGTTTAAAAACAGTGTTGTGTGCAGATTTCTGTTGGCTCTTGAACATCTGGATAAATACTCGTGACTACGATCCTCCATGAACCTAAAGCCATGATATCTTCCTCTGTGGTCCTGTCCAGTTTCTGCAGTCTAACTATTTGCTTGCTTCAGTCAAACACTAGTGGAGGCCTGTATGTAGGCTACCTCAACTCAAAACCTGGTTTCATACTGTGTCTTTTTTAATTATAAATAAATAAACTCAGAGAACATGTGGACATTTCTGCTATTTTTGTCTTCGACCACAAGCGTATTTAACAATATGTCTCCAACACAAAACAGTTTGTGGAACATCCATTCGGTATGTACTTACAGCAGTTCTTTTTTGAAATAGAGAAGTGTCAGATCATCAACTTCCCTGCAAACCATGTAAGGGAATAGTTGAATATAAAACTGACTGAAGTATTGCTGGCGGGCCTAAAATTGAGATTCTTTGACCAGTGAGGATCTTGAGAAATTACTTCTGACACCAGTATGATTTACATTAATTCTAAGGAGCCAAACCCAAAAGGTATGCATATGTTTTATTGTTCTTCATAAGGAAGGATTGGTGATGGTGAAAATTAGCAAATGTAGCCATTCATGAGGTTTTACTGTTGGTGTTGTGAGAGGATTCTTCATCCAATAGTTAATTTCCAACAGGCAATGTTCTTCTGGAGTGTATACTGTAGATAAAGTCATCAGAGATTAAAGTATTTTAAATGCAAAAGAGGACAATAAATGTCACAATAAATGTCACTTCAGAAATAGTACAAGTCAATGAGTTTGCATGAATTAAATTTTGCCAGATTTTCCAATTTATTTTAGACAGTTTATTGTGAAACAAGCATCTAAAACAAGCACCTGAAAGCCATGATGTGCAGTGGGTGAGGGTCTGTGATGAATGAGGGATTGCAATGTGTGTTTTATTATTATTATTATTAGTAGTAGTAGTAGTATTACTCAATTGTACCCTTAATGAGTTGCCAAAGTCCGTTGTATTCAGTGTATGATGCTATGTAGTGTCTTAACCTATCGTGCTTGGAAGGGTATGGATTAAGCCTTCCAGGACTTCATCAAAACATGGATGAAGGATGTTACCTGTTTAAAAATGACATACCGGTAGCTGTTAGTTCTCGTAGCTCTTGTTAGCTGGTAAAGAAATACAATAGCCAGTGGTTAAGTGGAAAATTACCAAAATAGAAGACTTACAAGAACAGCAATGCTGTTTTCAACTATAATTAGTCTGTGCTTTAAAAATAGAACTGTACAGAGAACATCTTTCGGAGAGCCAGATCTAATCATGAACTGCATATAGTCAAATATATGATAGAACAATTTCGGCCTGTATAATTAATGTTGTCTCTTTTCTACTCAACCACAAAATCTTGGACTACAGAGGACCAAAATGCTGGTCAACTGGTGTATGAAGAAATAATCAAAGCAAAGCCCAAACCAGCAAAAGGTGAGTAACACATAGGTCTCTGAGCTTAACATAACAGAAACACAGAAGATGTTTCTCTGCACAGATTAATAATGATTGATAGTATGTTAATAATGTTCTGCATAAAAGCCTGACTGTCTGGAATGGCAGCTGTCGGCTGAGTATAATTGTAAAACCATCTATTAACATCTTCAACATTACATGTGTTGACAATACAGGCCTCAATAACATTTTTTTCTCCCCAATGTTAGATGACCAGTCTCTGGCTGTCCCTCAGAGATATCGCTGGGCTGTGGTGGTGCTTGGTCTGCTGACTGCTCTCCTCTTCATTGCCCTGGTGGCAGTGCTTGTCTACTGTAAGTATGTGGTATTGGTATTGGCCTGTGAAATACTGGGTAAGGTAGGTAAGATCAGTTCCAGTTCGTCTAGTAGCAAGCCATAAGGAATTTGATTGGATGATACCATTGGTGTTATCTAATCACAATGCTCTATGTGTTTAGGGCGGGTTTCGCCAAAAACAACAGCCTTTTGAATTGGTGTTTACATCTTCTTCATTCCTCTGATTGGTAGGCTATCCTAGAAGTAGTTTAAGATAACTGCCTTGTTCCGCCCACGATTGAGTTTGGTCTATCTATCGATGCCAGACTACAGTTCAATGTTATAGGATGGCTTGCCAGGCTATGGCTGCTCTGCTTTACCTGTCCAATCATTTGACCCTTGGGCTAATTAAAAAAAGTCCATTGTGCTTCTTATAACTCATTTTGTTTATTTAATGCATTTGACGATGCATGATATCTGATGCACCCGATCTTATTATCAGTAGAGTGAACTCAAACTACTTTAATACTTAGTAAGTATATCACTTATCCCTTCATACTTTTACTGTAGTTATGCTGTTACCTACTCCTGACCCAGTGCTTCATTGACCATAATCAAGTAGCTATCAAATGTACTAAAGTATCAAATGTGTCTGCAAAAATATTAAACATGTTGTTATCTTTCTCTTCTCAGATCAGGTGAGTCTTTCTGAATCGTCATCAATCCTTACACACTTCAAAACACACTTCTTTTGTTTAATAGGAGAGCTTGGGTCTTCTCCAAAATTGCACTTCATTCTGTTTTCATTGATTTAATTCATTTCGAAACACCTGTTGCCAGTGTTTTTCTGTTGAATATTGCATTGAATATTTTGTCAGTAGCTGCAAGGCCAAAGTCAATCCCCAACCTAAATACAGAGTTGTAAATAGACTGATTGAAGAGCAATTTTCCAAAATGCTATGAAAGCCATTAAATTAAAAATAAATCCTAAATCATTTTAGGAATTAAAGTGCATTAATGTTATCTGATTATGTACCTAATTAAAACAACAAAAGTGTAATTTTGTTGATATTATGTGAGAGGCACAACCATAGATAATACACACGAGCACAACAAAAAACATTATTTTTGAATGTTTATTATTTTTGTTATTCTTAATATACAATATTAAGAAATGTCTGTCCAGTCCATGTCACTTTAATGATTCAGTGTCAGCATGACCCAGCTTACAATGACAAT
>JAODXP020009502.1:5000-7500 GCA_027497455.2 Sardinella longiceps | reverse complement strand
AATAACCTGTCAAGATAATGAACACACGCACAACTGGCTTTTCACATGATTTCTAAGATGATTCACAGGATCACACACACACACACACACACACACACACAATACACAATACACACACAATACAAATTATCTCTTTCGCTATCTACCTCTAATTAAAACACTGAAGAAGAACTATATTCATGCTCAATTCAATTCAATAGGGTCCTTTCAACCCATAAAGTTTGTGTGTGTGGTTGGTCGAGTGTGTGTGTGGTTGGTTGAGTGTGTGTGTGTGTGTGTGTGTGTGTGTGTGTGTGTGTGTGTGTGTGTGTGTGTGTGTGTGTGTGTGTGAGGGAGTGGTTGAGTGTATTTATGCTTCTATCCCACTGTGCATACAGACATGCACACACACTAGACCCCATGCGCCATGAAGAGTTTAAGCCAACGGCAGCCAATAATTTTTTAAGCCATTAAGCCGCCAGCTAATAAAGTTTTGGCTGAGACAGCCAGGTAGAAGCATTTGCGACAACTATCTTGCTTCTATCAGTCACACACAGAAACATGAGCCTATGATACACAATAAAAATAAACAATAGATAAATCAGCCTTGCACTCCAGTGGCATTAGTCGTGTCATATAGACCATACGCTTTTTTTCCACAGTGAAAAGCTGCGCTGTGCAAACATAGCCTACACGTTTCAAGCATGGGCAACACTGTTAGCTAAAAGAAAGCTTTCAATAGCCAAATGTTCATGATTATATTTCAAATTACAATTATAGCCTACCTTTATACCATAGCCTCATAATACTGAGCGATGATTCATAGCCACCACTGCACGAAATACACCCAAATCCGGAGATATGCAATTCAGGCCACTGCTGAAATCTGGAGCATATCTGGAACATATCTGGATTTTTTTATATTTGTGTCATATATTATGAAATACTGAATCTGGATACTCCTCATGTAGTTTAATGTATCCAGATACACCTTGTGCTGCATACCAATTGTGTCAAATACCAAAACCGAGGGTCAAGTCATATATTGAAATATTCTGACTACGTATTTCATTAGAATTTTGCCAAATCTGCAGCATATCATGAATATGTCGTCTTGAGAAATATAATAATATTATACTATTCACATATGACACATGTCATATTTTGCCCTAGCTGTCCAGCTATCCTGGCAGGTGAAATACTGAGTCTATATTTGCCTCATGTAGTATAATGTATCCAGATACACATTCTGCTGATACACTTTGTGGCAGATATCTAAACACAGTCTCAAACAATATATTGAAATATTCTGACTACCTATTTCATTAGAATTTGGCCAAATCTGCAGCATATCATGAATATGTCGTCTTAAGAAATATAATAATATTATACTATTCACATATGACACATGTCATATTTTGCCTAGCTGTCCAGCTATCCTGGCAGGTGAAATACTGAGTCTATATTTGCCTCATGTAGTATAATGTATCCAGATACACATTCTGCTGATACACTTTGTGGCAGATATTTAAACACAGTCTCAAACAATATATTGAAATATTCTGACTACCTATTTCATTAGAATTTGGCCAAATCTGCAGCATATCAGGAATATGTTGTCTTAAGAAATATAATAATATTATACTATTCATATGACACATGTCATATTTTGCCTAGCTGTCCAGCTATCCTGGCAGGTGAAATACTGAGTCTATATTTGCCTCATGTCGTATAATGTATCCAGATACACATTCTGCTGATACACTTTGTGGCAGATATGTCTCGAAATGTGAATGTCTTTATGGGTGATGCTTTTGCGCACGCGCGCCCAATTTGAAAACTTGACTGAGTGAAGCAGAAGAGTTCTAAAGGTAACGTTAACGGATCCCTCAGCCATGGTAAAAGCTGCCTGAAAGGACTTGAGTTGGGTATGCATCGTCGCTTACTGGTACAATTCGAGCAGTGTTGGAAATTGGTAAGTAAAAAATATCAACCATTACACGTTAAATGTTATCTTTAGTGTGTTTCCTCTCAGTTTAGCCGTCATTGAATCGTTCTCTGATTAACACTGAATATCAACGTTGTCCAAAGGCACAGTTGGCGTTGGCTAGCAATCATATCGATAGCTAAGTAAGCCTTTGGGTTAAAACAAAGTCCTAAAAGTGTCTCTGGTAAATGTAACGTTAACAAGGTGTTGTGAGCAACTACCTAATAGATTATATCGCCTATTTTGTAGTGTAGTGGTAAATTTGTGGTGAAGCGTTGACATTTAACGGCACAGTGGCTGGCTACATGCATGACATGCATGCCTATCGATAGCTACATTAGCTATCGTTAGTTACCATGTCGTTAACGCTAGCTCAGCATCTGGTGTAATATTGACACTGATGATTTATATGTAACTTATATTGAAATAACTGATGTGTTGTCTGTATGACCTTTATAATTGTTGTTTAATACTGCCCACTTTGTCTTTCTAGCTTTGAAGAAAATGACTGC
The DNA here is from genome assembly GCA_027497455.2 of Sardinella longiceps. Lineage (NCBI taxonomy): Eukaryota > Metazoa > Chordata > Actinopteri > Clupeiformes > Clupeidae > Sardinella > Sardinella longiceps. The sequence continues at coordinate 5,022 of JAODXP020009502.1, read as the reverse complement.
ATGACATGCTGAAGACTTCCCA
>JAODXP020009501.1:0-14298 GCA_027497455.2 Sardinella longiceps | reverse complement strand
TAGCAATCAGACAATTGAGACATCCTCGATGACGTCGAGCCTCAAACAATTTCCGGGGCATAAGTACGGAGAACAGAGGACGGAGTCTGAGGAAGCATATTGATATGTACCCAATGTAATGGGCCACTCTGTGTCAAATTAATAAATCCACTGTAAGCCTCAATACATTTGGTGAGGTAATTTTCCCTTTTAGACCAGTTCTCACTCCCATGATCCTTTGCTACAGTGAATCTATCAACTTTTAAAATTTGTGATACTTTTTTGGATTTAACTCAAAATATTTGTGTGTGTGTTTGTGTTTCTGTTTGTTTGTGTGTGTGTGTGTGTGTGTGTGTGTGGTGAAATGTATGTATCCTTCTGCAGACTGTCTGCAGGTCGGTTGGTAGTGAGTGAGAGTCTGTCAATGAGCAATGAATATGGACCCTTATTGGTGGACAGCATTGACCACCTACAGCAGAGTTGGAAAGACACACACTGTACCATCATTCTCACAGGGTAGGCATCACACACACACACACACACACACACAGTAGAGATCTTTTTTGTTCATAAGTACTGCTGGAGAATTAGGTGTCCTCACATTCTAGAATTTTGCGGAGCAGCGCCATTGTGTAGTGCAGGGGAAGAGCGCTACGAATTTCCCACAAAGAAAGGAGACTCCCAAACTAAACTCATTCTCACAGGGTAAGTATTACAGTAAAGCAATATCCAGGGGATATATACAGTAGATTTCTCAATCTAACAGTGGGACCCTTTTTCAGATTCAGGATGCATGGGCCGATTATATCTAGCCTGACAGAGCCCAACCATAATACTGCTGTTCATCCGTATTCATGGTCTGGAGGTTCTTTAACTTGACGCGATTATAGGGCTGGGGGGAGGGCATTCTGTTCTGTTTTGAAACGATTGGACAGCTCATCTAATCAGCTTCGCTTATTGGCCGGTTGTCTCTCTACCGATGTAAACCCGCCCCAGAAGACCGTCCCCAGACCATGGATACGGATGAACATTCGTATTATGGGCGGGCTATGTCAGGCAAGATTATATCAGTGTCTCAATGATGGCAGCTATTTGCCAATGGCAATACTAAGCACATAATCCCTGAGAATCAGCCAGTTCTGGTTGGATGAATTTGGTCGGAGTCCATTTGACACGCAATGACCCCACTCCAAAATAAAGGCATCAAATAATGAACTCAATCTGGAGTCACCTTGGTCTCTGAATTACAGAGAGGATCCATGTTCCATATTCTTCCATGTCTGTAAAGAGTCTTTCTAAACTGTATACTGGACAAGGAGTTTTTTTTTTCCACAGGTCAACACAATGTGAAGCAGTATCACACGAATGGGAGTGGTGGTGTTAGTAGGATCATCACGGGTGTGGTTCGGCCGCAGGCAGGTGATATCCTGCTAACCAACACCACGACCGCGAGTGTGATATTGCTTTTATACAACAGTTCCATTAGCATCTTACTAGATTTTAAGACACCAAATTTTATTTTCTACTGTTAAGTTAAATTTTTTTGTTTGTTCATCTTCAGCCACCCAAAATGACTGGCCTGGCAACGTGTCAAAAGACACACAGCAAACGGTTTAGATGAATTGGGTCTTGACTGAAGACTTGTATAGATAGTTCATCCTCGATTTGCAAAACTAAAATAAACAAATAAAGGCTATCACTACACTGGCGTCTGTTTCCCGACGGAAGCTAGTTAACCACCGTGGTCCGATGCAGTTGCTAACGATAAAGATGGTCAACAACGACCATTTCCCAAAGCACCCAAAGGTTTTGTGGTAACATGTTAGTCCTGACGACATTAGTTCCAACTTACATTGTTCCAACTACATCATTTCCAGATGTTTCGGCAGCGTTCGGGGAGAATTCGGAAGCACTCGTTGCAAAAAGCATGTCAACATAGCATGGCTAAAGTTGTAGCATCACTAAGCTCATAAAATTGCTGGTGTTAATAACTAAAGTACAATGATAAACTTAGTGGTAGTGGTAGATAATATTCCCCGACACAACCGTGTTTCAATTTGTATGGGATATTTGATGATAACCACGTTATTTAATGAGTCTCCATACAAAACAGAAAAAAAGTTAAAAACGTACAATGGTGAAGTGAATTAAGGACCAGCACACCTGAAACTGCAGATTAGTGTTTTGTCAAATCTCCAGTTGAATCCAGGCAGGAACAAAGTCGTCTTTTTTTATATAAATATTTAAAGGTGCCCCGCCACACAAAACCGTTTTTACCTGTTGCTTTTGGTATAGAATAGGTCTATATGACCTCGAGTTACACCGTGCATGTGAAAATGTAATACTGTCTTCGCTATCGGCAATAGCCCATTAAAAGAAATAGCGGAGAAATTAGGTCAATTTGAATCCATGGTCTGTGCTACGTAGTATAGACAACGTTACAGCCATTGGCTGACTGAGGAGAATTATCGCCCAATCCATGCTCTCCTGTATTTGACTAAAGCCCGCCCCTTGAAATACTCGCGATAAAGAAGGAATATCCATGAAATGGTAACAGGCAACTACTTTTAGTTTTAACTGAATAACAAGACGTTAGTGAGTTTAGCTTTGGCTATGAGTTTAGCAAACTGTTAACTCATCTACCTGCTAGTCCATCATTTATTCAGTGTCCTGTATATTTTGAGAAGAACTTGTCAACTTGGCGAATTCAACAGTCTTGGTAAGTGTAACGTTAATCTGACTGGATAGGCAAACAGTCGGCTACTCTTGCAATAAGTATCTGATTATGTTGGCTACTGTGACATCCTGACTATGTAGTAAGCTTACCTTTGCAAAGTGGCCGTTTACAATCTGCAAGCTAGGTTGGTGCAGATATCCTCTTTCTCGGTTTCATGATAATATTCCAAGGTTTTTTTTTTCATACCTCGCAATTCGCAATTAAAACTAATGTAAATATTCAGCCCATGTGCTTTACAACGTCGAGCTTCAGCAGCGAATCAGAGCGCAACCCATTGTCACAGTGGAAAAAAAAACGGAAGAACCGCATGAAATTTTCGAAGGCTATTCCTACACTCTGCAAACGATCTAATTACGGTCTCCTTGGGCCGTTCTCAGTCCAAGTGAAGTCGCATACCCTATTTGTAGACCTCAAAGAACAATTTAAATACCCTGTAGTGGTGTGGCATGGCACCTTTAACATGCTGTAGCCTACTCGTGATGGTTGATGATGTGTTGTAAGTTATCTTTGTTTGTTCTTTGAAACTCTTATGGGGTAACTGGAGCATTTGTGTTTCAAACGGTTGCATCTTACCACATGGTGTTGAAGTGGGAATTAGTTCATCCTGTAGGTGGGGGTAATGCGTCAAATGGTGCTCAATGTGACAGTTTTACCCAAACAGACGAGGAAATGATCACGTGAGGCTTTAACAACAGCTAAACATTGGTAGCTGCAACGATAGTGCCACTTCCGATGTTTAGCTCATCCGACGTTGTTGGGAAACGATTCTAAACACTAACAACAGTGAGACTACTGTGGTTGTAACGAGTAAGTTCCAGCGACTGTAGTTGTAAAGACTGTAGTCTTAGCGGCAGCTTTGGGTAACACAAATGTCGGACCACCGTCGTGCCAACCACGGAAGTTGCTACATTAGTTAGCAACGACGGCGTTGGGAAACAAACTCCTTAATATCACAGCCGAAAACGGAAACTGGGCTGCTAGTATGCTAATAGTGCATTCCATTTGTCTCGGAAATTTGGATTCGGAGCCCTGACGGACGTCAGGTCCGCTAAAAACACTAAAAACAATGTCTCGATTGCATTCCATTTCATTGATAAATTCGGATGGAAGGTGGAAGCAAAATGAATTGAATATTGACCAAGGCAGATGAATACGTTACAATCTTACTATAATGAATGATGTATAATACCAATATCATTCTGTGTACTGTCTGTAATCACGTATTACACCAACAAATAACAGTAGAACAACCATGAATCCCTGGGCTACTTTACTAGTGAGTAAGAACTGGCAGTAACCTATAGGCTACCTATGCTGGGAACTGACTGTTTTTGGACTTTACTTAACACTGTGGGGTCCGGGACCCCTGAGGGGATACGGTTTGGACTATTCCAAACTCATGTCTGTAGCTCAGTGAGTTTTTGTCCTACAAATATATGAGTAGCACCACTAGAAACCTTGGATCTTCTAGTTTTCAAATATATAGGTTTCATGATAAAAATGCATTGTTTCTGCTTTATACAAATCATAAAACAAAATGCAAAGTTTTAGAGTGTTTTGAGACTCTCAGGCTGTTACAGACACACGCCCCTGCCTATTGAGATGCTAACTGCTGGGCCATCATAGGCTTGCTGCCTGGGGACACGAGGTGGGGACACACCCCTTTGTACGAGCACATGGTTCTTTGTTTTTGAAACCCAGTTGGGTCATGTGTTTGTCTTTGCCTTTGGAAGATGCCCAAATTATAAAAATATTATATGGAAGCTAGCATAACCGTGTAATAACATCTTTATTACACTATTATGCTATAGTTGGCATGTAATACGTTGCTTAGGCTATTCTTAGCTTTTGAAGACATATTTCAGTTACTAAACTACACCACAGTAAAATGAATTGTGTTTAGTCAACACTGAGCGTAGAATTGCAATGCAATATGCAATACAATGCATAGCCATAGCTTGTTATTAGACATCTGAATGAATCTATTAGCTTGAAGGATAATGATAGGATATAATAGGATACAGCATATTATGAAGGACAAAACAGCCAAGAGGGTCTTTCAAATAGTTTGTTTTTGCAGACTCCAACAAAGGTTACACCGTTTTCTGTATACACAGGAAATAATCACTTCCCCACAGGCCATGGCCTCTATTGAACAATTTATTGAATTTCTTACATTTGAAGATGATTTTTAGATTTGGAACTGGGTTATCTGTGCCACTGGTTTGTCTGAGTTCTCTGTGGCCCTTTGTCCTGTGTGTTGACAGGACAAAGGACCACAAGCACATGGTGACAGGGGGTGGGGGCTATCAGAGGTGTCACACCTATCTCATTTGTATTCAGTTCACAAAGCCACTGACTGGCATTTATCTTTACTTTTTTTACATTTTATACAGAAACCACATGTAATTTCTGAAAGCTCTTTTTACTTTTATGTAGCCAATACTTAGGCTTACCAGGTTCAAACCTCAAAAGCTCTGGCTCGGTATATTTATAGTGTGTTTTTTTACAGTGTGTGAAGACATTCGAAAATAGGTTTTTGTGTAGTTGTGTTTACAGTTAATTTTAATAAAAACTATTTTCATTACAGTCACTTTACTCTTATATTGTTTTTATTGATATCTTATAGAATGTAATAATATATGTCACTTTTGCATAAAAGGTTTTAGTTAGATGAAATACTTAAAAATGTCAAAGTGTAGCAGACTGCCTCAAACTGCCTGAAAGGCCTTGGACCCCCGACTGTACTACATTGTTGCAGTCTAACTTTATTTTTGCTCTGTCCAATAAAACTAATGTCATAATGTTATCTAGTTGGTTTTCATTCAGTGAAATGTCACTTTTAAACGTTTATTAGCGTTAGCTTGCTACAAACAATAGTCTATACAGTCTTTGACAATAGCTACCTGAAGTGAAAAGGAAGTTCATTTAGTCCTAAAACGAACAGTGACAGCTATGATTCCGAAATGATGATGCAATGATGTAATGATGCCGAAAACGTGTGGATTACAAACCTACTGTTCAAGAAGTCGGCTTCTGATAGGCTTCATTAGGCTACCAGCTCTATCCCATGGCAGTGTCTTTCAATGGGCGTCTGAAACTCGGTGTGCTCTATGCTGCTCCGAATTTCCGAAACTCTCTGGGTCGGAGGCATGGCTCGCAGGGACGGCGCATGATTTCACTTCCTGTTTTTAGCACCGAAAAGTACGATAAATCCGACACGCCAACTGCAAATGGAATGCACGATAACAAACACAAAAGATAAGTTCTAATTTTCTAAAGCTGGGCTATCACTTTACAAAAGGAAATATCGGCTTTCATTTTAATGACAAGCAAAAACTTACATTAGGAACTCCATCAATCTAGCGAGACGGCACTCCATAAATCCAAGCAATGACTGTAAACACAGTTTGTCTCTCTCTGATGGTAAACTTGTCTAATTCAGTAAAACAGCCTGCAATATCAATATTGACCTGTAGATGTCAGCCAATTACCGTGAATGTCACTACTACTAAACACAGCAGCCATGTTTGTTTCTGTTTGTTTGTTTGTCTAACAGGATCAAAAGGAGGACTGCTGAATTTTCCAACCACTCCAAAGAGGGACGACTGAAGTGCAACAGACCAGTCAAGATCATCATCAGCGGAGACACATACAGAGAGGAACTCTTAGGCCAATGAAGATCACCAGGAGTCTCTCTCTCTCTCTCTCTCTCTCTCTCTCTCTCTCTCTCTCTCTCTATCTCTATCTCTCTCTCTCACACTCTCACACACACACACACACACACACACACACACACAGGAACTACTAAACCTGTCAAGATCACCATCAGGAGATATAAATTCACAATAGAAACTCCTAGACCAGTGAAGTTCACCTGGAGTGACACACACACACACTCACTCTCTCTCTCTCTCTCTCTCTCTCTCTCTCTCTCTCTCTCTCTCTCTCTCTCTCTCTCTCTCTCTCTCTCTCTCGCTGCTTTTGTTAAACAGAAAGGGGTTCTGTTTTTCCAAGCATTTTCAGCGCAGTAAGCAGGCCCTACACAGTGTCCATTGATTTTCACGCAGAACACCGCAGAGACTATTTGTGGTGTGAATGCACAAGCCCACAGGCACCGCTCAGGAACAGCCCCGCACCGTGAACATGCAGCTTGTTTGTAATTCGGGCCTTAGTGTAGTCACTCTTTACTCTGACACTGGTTTAAAACTACTGCCCTTTATTTTGCATTGGCCCATGGTAGTTTAGTCTGCAGTGTGCGGCCCACAAACAGAAGAGTTTGGTCACCCCTGTGTTAGAGATGCCATAGTCTACTGTGCACTTTGCCCTCTTATCTAGTTGTGTTGTAATTTTATTTTAAATTAAAGGGTTTCTATTAGAAGTCAACATTGGATTGTGATCAGACTCCTTATTGACACTCCTCATGTGAGCCTTATGCACCATAGGCACTGCTGATAGTCAGTCCCACATGTGTCTAAACATGATGTCATCTACTGACCTGGCGCTAAAGGGCGATATGGAGCTCATGCACTATAGGCACTGCTGATGGTCAGTCTCTCATGTCTAAACACTGACCTGCAGCTAGGGGGCAACCAGGAGCCTCAGGCCTCTGTCTACAGAAATGTGTGCATTAGAGGCAGCAGGCACGCACCACCAATAAATGTAACTTTTCAGTCTTCATTTTGTTTCTGTAATGTCTGTATTATTTGTTTACATGGTGTAGCCAGCGTGTTGTATTAGATAAAGAATTTGCACTGACAGTGCCTAGCATTTTACTGCACATTTGCACACAACTCCTTTAACATTCAACTACTCAGGGCCCTAAATTACACACAATTACTATTGGTTCTCTATCCATTCTGTACCCTGTGCGTGCGTGCGTGTGTGTGTATGTGTCATCTACTGACCTGCTGCTAGAGGGCGATATGGAGCTTATGCACTATAGGCACTGCTGATGGTCAGTCTCTCATGTGTGTCTAAACATGATGTCTTCTACTGACCTGACGCTAGGGGGCGGTGTGGGACCAGGAGCCCCAGGCCTCTGTCTACAGCACTGTCTGCATTAGAGGCAGCAGGCGAAAGCTGAAACCCTCCATGGTTTTATTGGCCAAAAGCATTTATATCTGAATTGATACTTTAGCACATCCCAACTCTTGCACTTGCTCGAATCTTAGCAAATGGCACTCCCAGTAGCCTAGGTATTTACTTGTACTGTGTTAGCTTGATTGTTATCCCTCTTTTGTAAATCACTTTGGATAAAACATCTGCTAAATGCATACAGTAAATATAAATGTAACTTTACAGTCTTCATTTTGTGTCTGTATTATTAGTTTATGTGGTGTAGCCAGTGTGTTGTTTTAGATACACAATTTGCACTGGCACTGTATGGCATCAATCTACGTGTGTGTGTGTGTGTGTGTGTGTGTGTGTGTGTGTGTGTGTGAGGCAGGGAAATACAGATTACCTCAAAAATATGATTTGAAAACAACTAAGTTTTTGCAAATTTCTGCAAATGAATTGCATATGAAATGTCTGAGCACAAGATGCCTGAACTAGTTGGACTTGTTCAGCAGAGGATGAATGAATTAATTCCTGACTGGAATTCATTTTCAGTCATTTTCAACAAGAGCTCTACTGCTCAGCATGTTTACATGCTGAAAACACAGTTTAAAAATCTGCCCCATTGGGCTAGTTGTAAGTGATTATTCTCTGTTCAAGGAAACCTATATGGTTGGACCAAAATGTCTTGTGTCTTCAGTATTGGCTAATCTCAAGTATCTTGAGCAATAGAGCTCCTGTTGAAAATGACAGAAGTTGCCCTTTAAGGCTCACATCCTGACTGGAACAGCCCTCCTCAGACAGCTCAATTTGAGAGAGAGCCAACTAACTAACGATGGCCACATGGCCGTCTATTGTGCAGAGTTGATTGGACGATGGAAAACGAATGCTCCATTCCTGGACCACATGTTAACCACAGTTATTTACTTTGGTTAGTATTTGTGCATTTTGGATGACTAGTAGACTGGTGTTCAAAGTCAAAAGCCAAAGTCAAAGCAAACTTAATTGTCAATGAAACTCTGCAACAGTACATTGCAAGCAGACTGAAATTGTGTTTCTCCAAACTCCAAATGTGCCGTAACAAGTTAAAGATTTGACATACAACTAAGAGTTATAACTGTATTAAGACATCACAACTCACTGCAACGTAAAGTGCAATTTGATACTAAGATATGAAGCATAAGATATATCTCTAACAGTAGACAGTAATAGATATCAGTAACATAGTAACAAGCAACAAACATAGCCACACTGTGAGCATGTGACTAGACTGTCAGTGACTAGACTGTCAGTGTTTCAGGAAGTCCTTGAGTTACGGTGTTGTTAGAATGTCATATTCTCTAGTTCTGTGTTCTAAAAGTACAAGCTGTAGCCAGTCCCTGCAGCCTCCTGATTCCTGTGATGATGTTGGCAACAGACATGTGTTTGTTATGTGACATAATGACATTACTGTTTTTCTTAGGTGACAAGTTGACATTACTTTTTGACTACTTCCTCCTTCAAACAATGACAGCTCGGTTCAACAGTAAAGTTCCTGAGAAGGATGAGGTCAGAGATGATCAGAGCAGAATGAAAGATTTCAAGCGTGATCGATCATCACCTCATCATCACACTCCCTACATCTCTGTAAGACATTACATACGTATGTGAAGATGTATGTTACTATATAGCTGTTATACAGTATGTGTAGATGTTAAGGATTATGTGACACGCCAGACTATCACATGAATGTATAGTCTGGCGACGAGTGATAGAACCCCGGGTAAAACGGCTAAAACTAATCAGCGCAACTAGCAACTAACAAGCGATTCAAACAATGCTAAGCCCGCCCAATAACTCTCTGTCCAGATATAACATTGTGATTAGCTTAACACCACAATGTCTGAATACAACCTAGAGCGTAAACAGCTCAGAAACAGCTCACAATGGAGGTCTGACCTATGGCTCGTCCCTAGGTAAAGAAATCTATCTATAAAGAAATCTATCTATCTAATTCAATTTGCTACCGCTAGAGCGCTTCTAGAGTTCTAGGCTATGATAAAATCATTGCTTATCCATTATATGTGTGTAAGAGTGTATGTTATTACATAGCCATTATAAGAATATGTGATAAAATGATGCTTAGTGCTGCAGTGTAATGTTGTAAAACTGCTCATCCACACGTCTTGTGCAGTGCTGTTCCATTCCCCACAGCTCTAAGTTATACGTATGAGATCTCTGCTGATCTCTGGGTTCTGTATGGAATCTCTGGGTTCTGTATGAGATCTCTGGGTTCTGTATGAGATCTCTGGGTTCTGCCAGTCTCTGGATTCTGTATGGGATCTCTGGGTTCTGTATAGGATCTCTGCCGGGAGAAACCCTCTCATGTGCCTGTCTCAGACAAAGCAGACACATCTCTTTTGTTCTAATTACTCCACGGCCTAGCAACCCTAGACCTTCTTCACAACTGTACATCCCCATGTACCGTTCTAGCCTTTTCTCTGCCCAAGGCCAGATTTGAGTTTTGCCCTTGCAGTCACGGTTTGTCCTGTAATACTGAGCGGTATCAGCTCCATCAGCCTGATAAACAAGTGGTTGCCATGCCAACAAACACACCCAGAGGCAGTGCTGTGTTTCCTTGTAACCTGCGGTACTTCCTCTACCTGCGGTGACCCCTGGGTGACCTTGTAACCTGCGGTACTTCCTCTACCTGCAGTGACCCCACTGCTGATGATACACACTGTAAGGAGGCCTTGAGCGCCTCAGGATCACATGGATGGAATCTATTCAGGGTCTGGCTAGATTATTTTATTTTAAAGATATTTTTGGGGGGGGCTTTTTTCCACCTTTATTGTACAGGACAGTGTGGAGAGACAGGAAATGAGTGGGAGAGAGAGACGGGGAAGGATCAGGAAATGACCTCAGGTCAGAATCAAACCCAGGCCTTAGCCACTCAGTTTATAAATATATAATATATAATCCAGGCCTTAGCCACTCAGTTTATAAATATATAATAATATAACCCAGGCCTTAGCCACTCAGTTTATAAATATATAATATATAACCCAGGCCTTAGCCAACTGAGCCATTTTATAAATATATAATATGTATATGTCTTAAAACCCAGGCCTTAGCCAACTGAGTCATTTTATAAATATATAATATATAACCCAGGCCTTAGCCAACTGAGCCATTTTATAAATATATAATATGTATATGTCTTAAAACCTGAGCATGAAAGCTGTTCTGTGTGAATGTGAAGTCTTGCTTACTGTACACTGTACATGACACACAACTGCAGATGACTCTTAGCACATATTCCTAAATCTGTTAATCAATCTGTATGTGTGTGTATATATGTGTGTGTGTGTATGTGTGTGTGTGTCTCCTTTCTCAGATAACAATGCCTTTGTGTGATTCAGAAAAGGTCAGGTTGTCAGTGTGATTACCAAACCCAATGAATCATAGCATGTTATAGATTACAAGTGTATTTGCTGAGTCTTATAGGGCTCCAGTTATTGGGCCTATGCTGCCATCTCTAAGCGATGAGGTCATTGAGTTGACCTCGCCCTATCAGAGCCGGTATATCTATCTCAATGAGAGCAGTTGTATCTCACCTCACCTCGCCCTACGAGAGCAGGTGTATCTCACCTAGCCCTTCCACTGGCAAACTCAGCTGTCCTGTATGCAGAGCAGATTTTAATACACTTTTATCCAAAGCCACTTTACTGTACAACAGAGGATTGATATCCAGACTGCTGTACATCACACAGGCTAAAACAGAGAGACATAATAATAATAATAATAATAATAATAATAATAATAATAATAATAATAACACAACTAAAAGTCAGAACCCTACAAAGAGATACAACACAACTAAAAGTCAGAACCCTACAGAGACAAAGAGCTTCAACACAACTAAAACAGAGTAAGAACCTTACAAAGGGTTACAACACTAAGGGCGGAATTTTGCAAACACGGTATTGACCGAAGTGTGTGGTTCAAGAGTGTGTGTTGTATCATAGACAGAAGTTGACAGTGTGTGGTGTGTTGTGTAATATCGACAGAAGTTGATGGTGTGTGTGGTATTGACAGAAGTTGATAGGCTAGTGTGTATGTGTGTGTGTGTGTGGTGTGTTATTGACAAAAGTTGATAGTGTGTGGTGTGACAGAAGTTGATAGTGTGTGTGTCTTATTGACAGAAGTTGATAGTGTGTGTGTGTGTGTGGTGTGATGACAGAAGTTAATAGTGTGTGTGTGTGTGTGTGTGTGTGTGTGTGTGTGTGTGTGTGTGTGTGTGTGTGTGTGTGTGTGTGTTGTGTAATATCGACAGAAGTTGATAGTGTGTGGTGTGACAGAAGTTGATAGTGTGTGTGTGTGTGTTATTGACAGAAGTTGATAGTGTGTGTGTGTGTGTGTTATTGACAGAAGTTGATAGTGTGTGTGTGTGTGTGTGTGTGTGTGTGTGTGAGTGGTGTGATGACCGAAGTTAATAGTGTGTGTGTGTTATTGACAGAAGTTGATAGTGTGTGTGTGGTGTGATATTGACAGAAGTTGATAGTGTGTGTGTGTGTGTGTGATATTGACAGAAGCTGATAGTGTGTGGTGTGATATTGGAGTGGATATTGTAAGTATTCTGCAGAAGTGCTCTTGGCAGTACTGGACTCTCAGAACAGCTTTGAGCCCAATACAAAAAAAAATGAAAAATCCCGGGCAACCAAAAACTATTTCTATTTATCTTTGGTATCAATTTTGGGGTGACCAAAGTAGCTATCTCCACACTGCCCCAACAAACACCTACAAACACAGCAGTCTACGGTTGGGAGTTGTTGATTGCAGCCCAACAAACACCTACAAACACAGCAGTCTACGGTTGGGAGTTGTTGATTGCAGCCCAACAAACACCTACAAACACAACAGTCTACGGTTGGGAGTTGTTGATTGCAACAGGGCTTAAGAACAGGGGTTATCAAGGGTCAAATGAGCATTGGGATTTTCCTCAGAGAGGGCAGCCTTTCCAAGTCTACATGTACGCACACAAACTAGGGTGAAAAAAATGTTACAAACACAGTCAGTTCTAATACGGCATCACTTAATTTTATATTCCTTTCCTGGGAAAGAAATGACTTCAGAGCAGTCAGTGGCAGGATGGCAGTGATATGGAATCCATGTATGGAATGTGTAATGTGTGTAAGCTGTATGGAAAGACTCATAAACACCATGGAGGGATGATGATGAGAGAAATAGGTACCAAAGAAGTGAACGCTATGGAAAGATGATGGAGAAATAGGTGCCTAAGAAGTGAACGCTATGAAAGGTTGATGGGTAAATAGGTGTCTAAACTACATTTTCATGCACTTTCCCTTCACAGGCAGACCACAGGCATTCCAGCAGTCAGTCAGTCTATCAAGGAAATCTGATAACTCCTTGCTTCCTGGAGTATCTCCCTCAAGATGAGCTGACCTGATTGGACTAGTAGATGCTTCCTGGACCATCTGTCTCGATCTGTTTCAGATAAGGAGATGGGACAATGCCGGTCAGCCCTTTGTTGTCACGTTTGTTTAGTTATTTTTAGTGTTTGGATTAGGGTTAGGTTAAGAGTTTTGGTCATGGCTAGAGCTCTGAAAAGGGCTGTGTTAAGAGTTTTAGATCTAAGATTAGGCACCCTTGCATGCCTACACCCTGGGAGCAGAGGTGAAAGTAAGCCGGTACGCACCTATACAACGTACCGGTATAAGATTAACAGCCGGTACGGCGTAGTGGTAAGACATGAGGGTTACTGCCCCTTTGCTCTTTGATTTCAGAAGTGCCCCTCTGACAGGACCTGCCTGTCTTTGGCATTTTAAAATTTGTGACAGTAACACTTGTTCAGACTTGAAAACTCGCTAAATGTCTCACCAATTATTTGTGCCATTTACAAATACATTGTCTGGCATCTGGCACTCCGAAGTTTTTTTGTTGTAGTTGTTTGTTTTTGCGCACGCGAGCGCCGAAAAATACAATAGCAGGTGAAGCGGTTTTGCTTCATTGTCTTTTGGAAGCTTTGATATGGACATACCTGCATCTACAATAGAGGTATTCAGTATCAAATTAAAGTAGACAACCAGAGGCATGCATTGGTACCACTTGTAATGTACCTGCTTGAGAATAAGGTGGTTCAATTACAGTGTAAAGATCATTTGGCTAGGGAAATATCTTTATTATAAATTTGGCTTAGTTAGCTGCTGGACTTCCATCTAATAACCAAGAGCTCAAAAAATAAAACTAAACAAAAAAACACAACACATTATGATGTAGACCTATAATTTGAATAGAAGAGTTTTCTATCTTCCATCTGCAGAAAGTGATCAGTGCTGAAGTCTCACACACAAGAAAGGGGAGGGGTTTGAGTTTCAGATCTTTTTCTTTGCTGTAGCAGCTAGACTTGCATAGAGTAGAGCAACTAATGGCATAGAGTTTTACAAAAATAAAAAATAAAAATGATAATAATAATAATAATAATAATTAAAGCCGCAAGCGGCGATGACGGGCCCTCGCACCAG
>JAODXP020009500.1:2500-10000 GCA_027497455.2 Sardinella longiceps | reverse complement strand
TGGCATTGTTGGAGCAGCCCAGAGCACAGCCCAGATCTGTGATCATGAGGCCCCACAGAAGGGGCTTTACTTTACTGGGAGGCCCTGGAATGCCTGTGTGGGAGGAGAGAGGGATAGAGAGAGAGAGACAGAGAGAGACAGAGAGAGACAGAGAGAGAGAGAGAGAGAGAGAGAGAGAGAGAGAGAGAGAGAGAAGCCGCATACACATACGTTGTTTCTCTCTCTCTCAAATTCAAATTCAAATTCAAATGGTGCTTTATTAGCATGACTGTGTGAGGATACAGTGTTGCCAAAGCAGCGATTAGACAAATACAATAACATTACATACAAATAATAACAACATTACATACAAGTTCCAATACACTAAATAGTACAGAATAGTACAGTACTGTGTGTGTGTGTGTGTGTGTGTGTGTGTGTGTGTGTGTGTGTGTGTGTGTGTGTGTGTGAGTGTGAGAGAAAGTAGGCATGCATGTGTAGGCCTTTGTTTAATTTCTATTGGCATAGGCATCAAACATACTAGGTTTCTTATGGACCTACACAGGCAGCATTTAATTCATGTCGAGTCCCTCAGGTCATGACACTTTAAGACATACTGGCCTGCTAAAGCAGCAGAAGGCCCCTCACCGAGCAGTATGGACATTTTGTTATTGTTTTCAAGTTCTTTGAAATTTGAAATAGATTTTTGGAATCTGGTGAAGTATGCTTGTCTTAACGTGTCATATTTTGTGCAGTGTAGAAGGAAGTGCTCCTCTGTCTCAACCTCCTCTGCCTGACAGTGACCACATATTCTTTCTTCTTTGGGCAGCCAGGTTTTCCTGTGCCTGCCTGTTTCCACTGCTAAGCTGTGGTCACTGAGCCTGTACTTGGTCAGGATTTGCCTCTGCTTCGTATCTTTGACAGAGATGAGATACCCAGCCAATTCATATTCTCTTTTTAGGGTCAGATAGGAATTCATTCTACTTTGTGTGATAATTTGGTTTTCCCAATGCTGTAAATAGTCTTCTTTTGCTTGATTCATTATATTTTTGACTCTAATTGATGTTTGAGAAGCAGAGCTGGACTGAGCTTGATGTGTGTTAGATTTTGTTAGTGGATTAGTTAGCTTCAGTACCAGCTGGCATAGGGGACTCTTTTCAGGGTTCATTTCTTGGGTTTTCAGTGCCTCAAATTGGAGGGTGTTCTTGGGACTGCTGTTTAGATGCATCCAGAATTTTAGAGTTCTTTTTTGAATAGGTAAAGCCAATGGAAACCGGCCTAATTCTGCTCTACATGCATTGTTTGGTGTTTTTGATTGGACTTTTAAAATGGATCGGCAGAATTCTGCATGTAGAGCTTCAGTTGGATGCTTGTCCCACTTCGTGTAGTCATGCATACCGAGTGGACCCCACACCTCACTTCCATACAGCGCAATAGGCTGGATTATGCTGTCAAATATTTTGCACCAGATTGTAGTTGGGATGTTTACATTGTAGAATTTTCTTTTAATAGTATAGAGGGCTCTTCTGGCCTTTTCTTTTAGTGCATTCACTGCCAGGTTGAAACTTCCTGATGCAGTAATTACCAGACCAAGGTAAGTGTACTGCATTGTGTGCTCTAGGCGGTGCTACCTAGGCTAAATCTGTATCTGTTTTCCTGACACCTGGGCTTTTTTTGAAAAATCATAACTTTGGTCTTAGTTGGGTTTACTGCCAGGGCCCAGGACTGGCAGTACTGCTCCAGCTGATCTAGGAGGTGTTGCAATCCTTGTGCTGAGGATGACATCAACACCAAGTCATCGGCGAAGAGCAGACATTTGACCTCTGTGTCTAGGAGTTTGAGTCCAGGTGCTGCAGACTGTTCCAACTGCACCGCTAACTCATCAATGTAGATGTTGAACAATGTTGGACTCAGACTGCAGCCCTGTCTAACTCCTCTGTTTTGTTTGAAGAACTCTGTTCGTTCTTGTCCAATTTTAATACAGGATTTTGAATTTGAGTACATTGATTTGATTAAGTCATATGTTTTACCCCCTACACCGCTTTGCAAAAGTCTATAATATAATCCATCGTGCCAAATAGAGTCGAATGCTTTTTTAAAGTCTACGAAACAAGCAAATATTTTTCCATTTTTTTGGTTTTGTACATGTTTATTGATTAGGGTGTGTAGGGTGTAAATGTGGTCTGTTGTTCTATGGTTTTTGAGAAATCCAATTTGGCTTTTACACAGGGTATTGTGTTTGTTAAGGAAGGCTTGGATTCTGTCATTTAATATGCTGCTAAATACCTTCCCCAGGTTACTGTTCACACATATACCTCTGTAATTATTAGGGTCCAATTTGTTTCCACTTTTGTAGATTGGGGTAATGATCCCATGGTTCCAGGTGTCAGGATAGCAGCCAGAGCTAAGGATGAGGTTGAACAGCTTGAGCACTGCATTTTGTAATAAAGGTGTGCTGTATTTTGACATCTCAGATCTGATGTTATCAGGACCAGATGCTTTTTTGGCTTTAAGTGAATTTAGCTTTTGTGTCAATTCTTCTCCTGTAATTGGGTAATCAAGAGGATTTTGGTTGTTCTTGATAACTGATTCTAATGTACAAAGTTTTTCTTTTATACAAATTTGTTTTTGATTTAGAGGGATTTCACTATACAACGTTTTAAAATGTTCAATCCACACATTTCCATTTTGAATTGGTAGGGAGGATTCTTTTGTTTTCGTTGTGCTCAAGCTGTTCCACATCTCCCAGAACTGATTATTGTTGATAGAATCTTCAATTTGGTGTAAAATTTGGTTAGTATGATTTAGTTTTTTCTTGTAAATTGTGCGTTTGTAAGCTTTTAGTGTCTCACAGTAATTGATTCTGAGCGCTGTGTTTTCAGGCTGATGATGTTTATGGTTTGACAGTTGCCTTAGCTGTTTTCTGATGTTCTTGCATTCAGAGTCAAACCAGTCATGCTTTTGTTTATTTGTGTTCTTTCTATTTTTTCTTGTTAGTTCAGCCCTTTGTGCTGACCTCTGGAAAATCAGGTTCAGCTCCTTCACAGCCATATTTATACCCATTGAAGTGTTAGTGAACTGTTTGTTAGTAAAGTTAGTAATTTGTTCTGCCAATTCAGGTGAGTTTAGTGCCTGGGTAAATTTATCAGGGCTTTTTGGAGGCCATCTGTAGGTCAGATTGAGTTTATACAGCTTACTGGTCTCCATAGTTGCATTTCTGGATTTTCTATCCATTTTCAGAAACACATTAATTTGGTTGTGGTCAGAAAGAGGAGTTTGCTGCCTGACAGTGAATGCATTGAAGGAGGAGGGGTCCATGTCAGTTACTGCATAATCAACTACACTACTTCCAAGAGATGAACAACATGTGAACCTCCCTAAAGAGTCTCCTTTCATCCTGCCATTAAGTATGTACAGGCCTAAGGCCCGACAGAGGTGCACTAACTCTTTACCAGTTTTGTTTACGGCACAATCAAGATTGTTTCTTTGAGTGAGGTCTGGTGTGATGTACAGGGAGTCTTTACCAAACACATGACTATTGCCCTCTGGGTCCGTTTGGTCAGGTTCATTTCCCGTCCTAGCATTAAAATCTCCACACAGTAGCACATTTCCCTGGGCCTGGAAATGGCTTGTTTCTGTTTGGATAGTGTGGATGAGCTCTTCATCAAAATAAGGGGAATCTGATGGGGGAATGTATACAGCACAAAGATATATGTCATGTTTTGATATGCCAATTGTATGATTTATTTTTAGCCAGCAGTGAGATTTTGCTATTTTGATGGTAGAAATGTGCTTTCCAAGAGACTCCCTATACCACACCAAAACTCCTCCTGAGGCTCGACCACGTTTTATTTCTTTTAGTTTGTGGGAGGGTATCATTACTTCTCCATATCCTGAGGGGCAACTAGTTGGTGTGTCTTTACCACACCATGTCTCGGTTAAGATCAGGATATCAACATTTGCAATACTCTTTAAAAAGTAGGGTCCCTACTCTTCAGGCCAAAGGCTGAAGAGTAGAGGCCCTGAATGTTCCAGCAGCTGATAACAAATGAACACATTCAAAGAAAATTATCTGATTGGACCATTATAAAGCAGATCTTTAAACTAAGTTACTTTTTACACAGGTAGGTAGTTGCTAATTAAGCAGATAGACATGTGATGACATCAACAAGTAAGTATTCAACAAAATGACATTCTTTTTTTTTTTTTTTTTTTTTACAATACAATGGTGTGTGTGTGTATGTGTGTGTGTTGTTTTGTGTACGTGTTTCTTACTGGGCAAAAGCCAGCAGTCTGCTACAGAAACATCAACAGGTAAGTAGGTAAGTATTCAATAAATTTACAATCCGTTTTTTTTTTTTTTTTTTTTTTTACAATACAATGGTGTGTGTGTGTGTGTATGTGTGGGCGTGCGTGTGTGTGCGTGTGTGTGTGTGTGTGGGCGTGCGTGTGGGCGTGCGTGTGTGTGCGTGTGCGCTTGCGTGTGTGTTTCTTCATGGGTAAAAGTCAGCAGTCTGCTACAGAGACAACTTCAGGTAGTAAGTATTTCCCTTTTTTTTTTTTTTTTTTTTTAACAATGGTGTGTGTGCGCGCGTGTGTGCGTGCGTGCACGCCTGTGTGTGTGTGTGTGTGTGTGTTTCTTACAGGGCAAAAGCCAGCAGTCTGCTACAGAGGGTTTGTAGCATCTCCTTTATCTCCCCCAGCTCGCTTTTCTCTGGCTGGGCTACTGCTGCAGCATAGCTGCGGGGTTTTACCTGTGGCTGGTGATGCCTCGTTGGTGGAGTGTGCTGTGTGGCACCCATACTCACACGGCCTGAGTGGGTGGCCTGTGACATGGTGGGAGGGTGAGGTGGTACACAGACCTGGGTGGGGGCGTGGGGAAGCTGTGGTGGTGAGTGGTGTGTGACCTGGGCACCTTTGTGTTTAGGCCTAGGAACGGGGTGGGACATCCTTCCTGGAATATGGGGAGGCGGTGGGCCGGACCTGGCAGGTGAGGCATGGCTGGGGGTCGTGGTCATACGGCCTAAAGCTGCATCCTTGAGGGTCTTGGCAAAAGACCGTACACCCTTTTCATGTAGATGGATTCCGTCGTACATGTCTCGAAGGCTGATGGTGGGGTTATGTGCCAGGTGTACGTTGGGCAGTGTGGCACACCTTCTGCTGATTTCAGTGTTGATCCCGTTGATGATGTGTGGGGTGGTGTCATAACGTGGAAGTAGCGTCGAGATCACAATACGCGCCCTTGGAAACTCTCTGTTGGCCTTTTCTGCAACCCTCTGTAGGGCCTCAGCTGTACCAGCTTTCAGGGTGTGGAGATCATTTGTTCCAGTGTGGATGACAATACACTGGGGGTCTCCAAGGACTTCTTTTTTCAGGAGCTGTTGTGCATGCTGTGTGTTACTGCAGGGCCTGGCTGTCACCTGGTGCCTAGGGAAGAGCCGCTGTAGGTCCAGGAATCTTCGGTTTGAGTCCATCAGGAGAACAATGTGATGTTTGTGTTCTTCCTGCGTGTTGTAGCCTGTGTTTGGAGTAGAAGATGGGAGGGTTTGTGGGGAAGAAGGTGTGGCAGGACGTAGGCCTAATAGTGGTGTGGGTGGACTGGGCGGGTCTGACGGGCACTGTGGAGGGGGCTGGGAGGTGTTTGAGAGCTGGTCTTGTAGGCTCTGCAGTTTTTGTATTAGGGCTCTCTCCCTGCTGACGCTGTCCTCTTTTAGTTTTGCCATCTGCGCACGGAGACTGCAATTTTCACCCTGCACCTCTTTCAGCGTCTCTCTGAGTTCTGAGATGGAGTTGGTGTTCTGTGTTTTCAGGTGTTGAATTTCCTCTCTCAGTTGTTGGATAGTCTTGCCATCCCCTACGCTGCATCGCATCAGTTCTTTAAACTCAGTAAAGTCCATTTCCAGCTGTGCCAGGCTTTCTGCTAGTTTCCTGTTATATGGCAGCGATGGTGAAGCTGTAATGTGCAGGGTTGGGTGCAGCTCATTTTCCTCCTCTTCCTCTGTTTCCAATGTTTCAATCACGTCACATTTGTTTTCTTTTTCAGCTTTACATTTCAGTGAAGGAAAGGCTTTGGTAAATGACAAGAGGTGTTTTTCATTGCCTTGTATTAGCACAGTCCCTTTGCTGGTATAATAGGTTATGGTAAGGACTGCATCATCTGTGTCTAGTTTCCCATCTTTACACACTATCAGTCTTCCTCCTCTTCATCATCGTCATCTCTCTCTCTCTCTCTCTCTCTCTCTCTCTCTCGCCCCGTACACATACGTCGTTACTCGCTCTCTCACCTCTAGCTAGCTCGCTGAGAAACACTCGCTTGTTACCAAGGTATCGATTTGTTTATTGGTCACTGCCGAAGTATCGGAGAAGAACACGTTACAAGTTATAATCACACGCCTGTGCCCATGAACCACAGTTTGCAAAAACAAGAGATATTTTGTCTACAAACGTAAGTTTTCCATGTAACTCGCTGCTTCAGTTTGTCAATCAATGGAATCTTCCATTCTCATTGGTTACTCGCTTTCAATCGCTCAAACTCATTGACAATACGTTGTCCCTCCTCGCTTAGCGACGAGTGAGTAACGACGTATGTGTACGGGGCAAGAGAGAGAGAGAGAGAGAGAGAGAGAGAGAGAGAGAGAGAAAGAAGGGGGGAGGGAGAGAGAGAGAGAGAGAGAGAGAGAGAGAGAGAGAGAGAGAGAGAGATAAAGAGGGAGGGAGGGAGGGAGGGAGGGGGGGCAAGAAGAGAGGTTTGAAAGAAGAGAGGAGAGGAAAGAGAGAAGAGACAAGAACAAGAGACAGCAAACAATTAAGAAGAATGGAAAAGAGAAGATGAGAGGAGTGGAGTGGAGGAAGGTTGAGAAGGAAGATAGAGTGAGAGGAGAGGAGAGGAGGAGAGGAAAGGAGTGAAGAGAGGAGAGAAGGAGAGATGAAAAGAAAGAAAGCAGAGAGGAGCAGGTCTGAGGGGATTGGTTTAGGTCTGGGTGGTTTTCTGTGAAATGTAGTTTCCTAAGAGACGGTGGAGTGAATCCAATCTGAACTCCACAGAGAGGCCCGCAGACTAACTAGCTAAAACACCTAATGGGATTATTCACCAGCTCTCTCTCTCTCTCTCTCTCTCTCTCTCTCTCTCTCTCTCTCTCTCTCTCTCTCTATTCTATGTTCTTTCACTCCATCTCTCCTCTTTGCCCTGTCCTTCTCTTCCTGTAACTTCAAAGTTTACTCTCTCTTCTCTTCTTCTCTCTGTCCTCTTCCTCTCTTTCTCTCTCTCTTTCTTTCCCCCCTCCTCCCTCTCCCTTTTCACTCTCTCTCTCTCTCTCTCTCTCTCTCTCTCTCTCTCTCTCTCTCTCTCTCTCTCTCTCTCTCTCTCTCTTCCATTTTCGTCCATTCCTCCTGTTCTACCTCGTTATTTGAGACTAATTGAAATATCTCAGTTTTGGAAAGAAATGTGTGTCTCTCTGTCTCTCTCTCCCCTCTTTCTCTCTCTTCCCTCTCCCCCTCTCTCTATCTCTTTCTCTCTCTCTC
>JAODXP020009499.1:97500-107500 GCA_027497455.2 Sardinella longiceps | reverse complement strand
AAGAGCTAAGTGCTCTCTGCAATACAGCTAGCAATGCACAGCCCTCTCTGCAGTATAGTTAGCCATGCACATTACAATACAGTTAGTCAAAGCCAAAGCCAAAGCCAAAGCGAACTTTATTGTCAATCAAGCACTGCAACAATACATTGCACGCAGACTGAAATTGCATTTCTCAATGCAGTTAGCAATGTGCTGCCCTTTCTGCAGTACTGTTAGCAATGCACGGTCCATTCTACATTTACATTTACATCTACACTTATGCATTTAGCAGACGCTTTTATCCAAAGTGACTTACAAAAAGAGGATTCACAATCAAGCTACAACACAATAGCTACAAGTAAATACCAACTGGGAGTGCCATTTACTAACAGGAAAGCAAGTGCAAGAGTTGGGAAGTACTAGATTGGGAGTTTCGTAAGTGCATGATCAGTGCTTTCCAGGTAGGCTAGTTGAAGGGACTAGGAGAAGAGGTACAGTATACTCATGCACAACACAGTACAGTTAGCCATGCTCAGTCCTCTACACAGTACACTTATCATGGGAAATCAGCATGTCCATGGGCCCCCTGTTGAAAACCCATGCTCTACACAGTACAGTTAACAGGGGAAATGAGCAAGTCCAGGGCTGCTCCCATGCAGATTTGGGTCCCTTCTAGGCCAGAGGTTGAGACTCAACCACAAGTTTGGTGCCGATGACGTCTTGAGTTGGTTAGATGGTTGGCTGGTGGTTAGCTTATGCTGATGAGGAGGGTGTGGCCCAGCTTGTAGGTCTAATTCACTGGAAGTTCTGCAGAAAAGCAGACTTGATGAAAGAGCAGGACAGATTCTATGGTGTGTAGTGTGGAAGCCCCAGGGCCCTGACTTTTACTGTTGGTAGATGAGGATTCTAAAGAACTACAGTAGAAGGCAACTGGAAGACGTTTCTGCAGAACTAAGAACTAACAGCAGTTAGTCGCCTGCGTCAACTATGGAGCAGCCAGTCCAGCAGTGGCCCAGTTCTGTGGAAGCCAGCTGTTCTGCTTGTCCCATTCGGGAGGATTTCTCATGTGGTGTGGTTACATATAGGCCTACATGAATAATCTGATTATTTAACTGAATATTCCATTTCAGAGGGAGTTTATCAATGCATCTCCTTGGATACTGTTCTACAGAATGCACCTCAGAATCTCTAATCAGATTATTCATCATGTCCATATAACCGCACTGATTTCCAGGGTAAAAACAGCTGTGTCCAGATGTGTCTGCGTGTGTGTGTGTGTGTGATGCATTTTTCCCTGTTCCTGGGAGGATCTGCTGCAAGGCGTGTGTCGATGTTGGTTACATGTTTCCCACAGTACAGCACTAGAAACTACTCTGTCCTTCAGCCTCAGCACAATGGCTGATAAATGACAGCCTCAGGAATTAAATCTGTCCTCTTTTTTGGCCGTCTGCACAATCGCATGTTACAGACAGACGTGTTTGTCCTTTGTCTCCTGTTGCAGACACAGACACATCTATCTCTCGCTTTTTTTTTCTTCTTTTTGTTCATGGACATTGTTCATCTAGAGAGTGTTTCCTGTTGCAATGTCTGTGTGTGTGCCCGTCAACAGTCGCGTCAACACGCGGCTGCCCAGCGGTGTGTGTGTGTGTGTGTGTGTGTGTGTGTGAGCGGAAGTGGCCATAGAGCACCAGACAAAGGCATATTGTTGCCGCTACACCGTTGATAACAGTGGGCAAGGACCTGGGAATCTGCAGGGGAGGCAAAGCCCACCATTGACCCATCTAACAATATACAGGACAGAGCCAGGAAAAAGATAGACACAGAGAGAGAGAGAGAGAGAGAGAGAGAGAGAGAGAGAGAGAGAGAGAGAGAGAGAGAGAGAGAGAGAATACATAGTCTAAGGGGAGGAAGGGGCACTGGTACTGTACATTCCCTAAAGGCTACCTGGGAATCTGCAGAAGAAGCAGAGCCCACCATTGACCCATCTAAACAATACAGTATACATGACAGAGACAGGAAAAAGACAGAGAGGGCGTGTGAATACTGTGTGTGTGTGTGTGTGTGTGTGTGTGTGTGTGTGTGTGTGTGTGTGTGTGTGTGTACAGCTCCACAAAAATGCAAACCACTGCAAAATTTTCACTGCAGACCACTGCAGTTTCACAGATTTTACTATTCATAGGGATATAAATTATTTATAACACACAGGTTGTGTTGTTTTTTTTGTTCTATTAAGTACAAACAACAGTTTACCAAATGCAAAATATACTCATTTACAGCAAGGTTGCAAATCAATCTGCAAATCTCCTAACTTTTTTCAGGTGCTGTACTGTGTGTGTGTGTGTGTGTGTGTGTGTGTGTGTGTGTGTGTGTGTGTGTGTGTGTGTGTGTGTGTGTGTGTGTGTGTGTGTGTGCTGTAGTGTCCATTAAGCTTTGGCAACATTGTAACTCAACAGTCAAGCAACTTTGAATTTTAATTGATTTTCACTGAGTATGAATTTAAGCGATAGATATAGAGCGAGAGAGATAGAGAGAGAGAGAGAGAGAGAGAGAGAGAGCGAGAGGGACAGAGAAAAAGAGAGACACTCCATACCAGTAAACTACAAGACTGTAAAGCCCTGAAGGCTGCTAGTCTGGTCCTTAAAGGTGGTTGACCTGACCTCTTTAGGCATTGTGATTGTGTGAGGTTCATCCTGCAGGAAAGGGGGAGGTTAGGGTTGTGTGTGTGTGTGTGTGTGTGTGTGTGTGTGTGTGTGTGTGTGTGTGTGTGGGGGTGGTGGGGGGGCTGCCTCGGAGCGCTTCTCAGGCCCTGTGAGCGCCTCCTCCACAAAAGGAGGAAGAAATAAAGCATGGGTGATTAAAGCGCTCGGGAGCCCGTGCTGCTGCTGCTGCTGCAGGGTGGGTGGGGGCACAGCACAGGTGATAAACCCCCCCAGGCCACACGGGGGACAGCAGGGGCTTCAGGGTCAGCTAGCTTCACATAGGAACACACTCCTCTACACACTCTCAGAGTCAGCTAGCTTCATATAGGAACACACACACACACACACACACACACACACACACACACACACACACACACACACACACACTCCTAGTGTCAGCTAGCTTTGAATAGGAACACACTCCTCTACACACTCCCAGGATCATTGTGTGTTTGGGGGTTACAGATAATGTTAAGAAAGTAAACGCACTCAAGCTTTAACTCTTAACTACTTTATTTTAATGACAACATGACGGCCTATGCCGACCTCAGCGTCAGGGGTTATAGACAAAACAGTATAAAAAAGCATGGCAAACTTAAGGGGGCAATACGGTATGAATCAATCAAACAATATTCCTGTTGCTTGATCGGCTGTCAATAATTCAATGTTTTTTGCCATCAATGGCACCTTCCAGGCAGCCCTGGCTGAAAGAAACTACTGTAACCCAATACAAACCCTAACCCCCTTAGCCCTGAGATATGGGGTAGGTAGTGATTTGAAGGCAACATTACGAGAAATAGAAATGAGAGAAATGGGTGCAATGTAGGCCGCTACTCTTCACTGGCTGCTCCCTGCTACAGTGACCTCCAGGACTTTTGGTTCATTCACACACTGGATTCCTTCTTTAACTTGAATGCTGATTCATGATCGACTAATTCTTGACAGGAATCAGCCAATCATGAATCATTAACACTGACATTCCGCCACTGGCATGACTTTACTGGTTAATCAGGCTGAGTTGTGAGTAGTCACACTGGCACGCCAAACGGGCAGCGGCAGCAGCAGGTTGGCATAGACAGGCAGAACAATGCCAGGGAGGGCTGGGCGGAGGGGGGTAAGGCTGGTAAGGGCAGGCCCCAGTGCCAGTGCCGGTGCCGGGCAGCACAGAACAGCACAGCACAGTATGATGTGTGTGGACACGCCGTGTACCCTGAGGAAAGTT
This sequence comes from Sardinella longiceps, assembly GCA_027497455.2. Taxonomy (NCBI): domain Eukaryota; kingdom Metazoa; phylum Chordata; class Actinopteri; order Clupeiformes; family Clupeidae; genus Sardinella; species Sardinella longiceps. The sequence goes on along the minus strand of JAODXP020009499.1, from coordinate 103,597 downwards.
CAGATCATGTGCTAGCTCACTGTGCTGGCTGCCCTGCCTAATAAATAGGGCTGCCAGCCTCTTGAGCTGAACGCCTTATATAACTGGGCCAGGCTGGAGGCCAATGCATATATGGCCCTGGCTGTGGCTGTGGTTGTGCTGTGCTGCTTGGACAAGCTAATAGGAAGAGGATGACAGTGGGTGGATGGGGGTCTGATGACCGGCTAAATTAGGGAACAGGACAGGGTAGGGAACAACCAAGTAACCTACAAGACCTTGCAGGACCTTTGAATAATTGAGTCTGACTTTTGACTGTATTAACTTAGCCTAAGCAATTTGACATAAAAAAAAAAATGCATATATTTTTTTTAGTTTGAGGTTTATGTTCAGTTTACTAAAGTTATTTAGTTTTTTGTTTTCTTTCAGTAAAGCTCTGCAAGTTGACTAAATTAAACTATAGCCTGCTGTGTTATTTTGAAAACTGCACTGCAAAGCTGCACACGTGCATGCACTATCATTAACCGCCGTGTAACCTGGTTTATGGTCAAGGAATGAATGCAGGAGGCAAACCTGTGCGACGGCCAGGTGACGGCGAGCTTCCATACACCCTGTACTCTTTCTAACAATGGAAGCAACACGTGCTGTCCAGCGAACATCACGCATGCGCCAAAACTGTATGACTGCAGCGGCTCAATTCTAGAGAATGCCAGAACAACTATCGTTAGGAAACAGCTTACAAAATGACTTACACAAAGTCTTTTACAACTGAACAATTTGGTAACATCTCGGTTCTGTATTGCCCGCTGCACATAACCTATAGTCACTCGATGTCATAATGCATAGCCAACCTGGTAATTAAAAAAATATAGGCTTTTATGAAATATGCAAATATTTAGGCAAATATTGTTTAGTGATAAATGTGGGCATGCATGCGTCTGAGATGAAATGTCTCTGTGAAAAACTCTCTATGGCTCTGTCTCTAACCATGCGGTCCCTGGGGCAAAGACTCGTGTGTCAGCGCCAGCATCAGTTTTCTCTTGTGCAAACACGACACTGTCAACCCAGAATACACGGGAGTCACGACGCATTCTTTGGCGCTACACATCACGACTTTTAAAGGGGTGTCTGCCTGGTGCAGCAGCACTCTTGCGCAGGCATCGGCAGTGTTTTAAGTGTGATTTCTCAGCTGTGCACACACACACCCTTAATCAACGGACTGAGAATACGTTGTAGTTTGATGTAGTTGAATGGTTTCTCTAATGATGGCTTTATGTCGCTGGCTGCTGCGGGCATAGCATAACCCACACCCCTGCTCTAAATAAGCAAGCTATTTCACCCCAGTGTCCTCGACAAATATCGCGCAAATTAATTAATCCTGACTCGAAGTGTCTCGCTTGTCCAGCTGGCGCTTGATTTGATTTGGTGCGAGTTGCACTTGGCGGACAGATGGGCAATCGGCATCAGCGCTTCTCTGCAGCGTCAGCAGCGTCAGTGAGGGGCATGCAGGGGCGGCAGTGGCAGTGGCAGCAGCAGTGGCGGTTCCCAAGCCGGGCCGGGGAGGGGAAGAGCGGAGACAGGCGCGGCGTCTCAGCTGTCGCGGGCTGCTTTGCTTTCCTGCCTGCGCTGCTGCATAGTTGCAACTTTCCCACACCCTCTACTTTTACCACATCACACACTCACGCTTGTTCTCTCTCTCTCTCTCTCACACACACACACACACACACACACACACACACACACACACACACACACACACACACACACACACACACACACACACACACACACACACTCATGGATCTGGTATTTACCAAATATTTTTTTGTATGCAGTAACTTAAGATATGAATACAGGCATTTTTTAAACAAAGCGGAAAGTGCAGAATCTTCAGGTTTTACGGGGAATTTCGGGGGAGTTTTCCACAGTTGCAGTCTGTGCAGAAGTGGGAATATAGGCAAAACAGAGGCATGAGAAGCATCAAGCGCTCAAGTTAGACACGACAAGGCTACTACCTGACATTATAAAGCCGTGTGCAGCCAGCAATGCATTTTGGGTTGAGAGCATTACATTTATTTATTTATTTATCAATCTATTTTTTTCTATCTATCTATCTATCTATCTATCTATCTATCTATCTATCTATCTATCTATCTATCTATGTATCTAGGCATTTTCAACCCAAAAAGGCTTGCTTTGATATAGTCGGGTGTTGTTGAATTTGCCTATGGTTGGTGTGCTGTCGGGGAGGAGAGGACTGGGGTGGTGTGGTCAGTGAGGTTAGAATGTCCCGGTGACGAAGCCCTGGGCTTACAGAGGGGCACATTCCCCCAGCGCTACTCTTTTAGAGCATGAGCTCACAACACTGCTTTAGACTCTGGATCCGATGACCGAACACACTCACTCACACACACACACACACACACACACACACACACACACACACACACACACACACACACACACACACACACACACACACACAAAGACATACTAGCACAGAGGTCAGTCCGTGCTAACCTGGATTGCCCCCCCCCCCTCCACACACACACACACACACACACACACACACACACACTTCGTCCTGCCCCCATCTATGGTGACCCCTGAGAATGTCACTGAAACTTCAAGCGGGTAGATTTGGCAGGCAGCGTGGCAGTGCGCTGGTGCCAACACCAAGAACTGTCAGCGTGAAATGTCAGCATGACCCGACTCTGAGTCTCGCTCTTCAGCTCGCACTTCCATGTTTCACTCACACACACACACACACACACACACACACACACACACACACACACACACACACACACACACACACACACACTGCAGAAAATCAGCTGTTACAACCCCTGATTCTCCACCAGCAAGAGAAAACACTGGTGCTGGTGATAGCTACCCTTTTTGCCCAGGGCAGGCTATCACATGCATGCAAGCCTTGGTATTTTAGCACACGTTGGTATATATCACACACACACACACACACACACACACACACACACACACACACACACACACACACACACACACACACACACACCGAGTGGCCCTGTAAGGAATGTGCTGGAGTAATGATTAACGTCAGAGCGACGGGCGGCCCATATCTCTTACACAGCTACACTGAGGCATGTGGAGCACAAGAACAGAGCACTGGACACACACACACACACACACAGACACACACACACACATACACACACACACACCGTGGGCAAGCAGGCAGGGAAGACCATGTGCCTTAGTCTATCTTTTTATTACTGTGTGTGTGTGTGTGTGTGTGTGTGTGTGTGTGTGTGTGTGTGTGTGTGAGAGAGAGAGAGAGAGAGAGAGAGAGAGAGAGAGAGAGAGAGAGAGAGAGAGATATCTTCAACTCCATGACCTGATTTATGAGGATAGCAAGACAGGAAAAGAGAGCTGAGCTGCTGATGCCGGCACTGCATTGCATTGCATTGCACCCTGGGAAACTGTGTTTTTAGATACTGTACATGATACTGTAGGTACAGTAAAGTGCACTTGCAAGAGTTTGCAGTTTATTCAACTACTGAGGAAGTGTAAGGGGAATTGAGGAGGGGGGGGGGGGGGGGGGCATTAAATAGAGACATCAGGCAGGTTCCAGAAGAATGTCTGTCTGTTTAATTTAATTTAATTAGTTTATTGTTGCATATATTTTACAGTACAGCAGAAATCTTCTGCCACAGTTGCTAAAAAATGGGAGGACGGGGGATGGGGTGGCAATGAAGGTTAGTAGTTGTCAGGGTGGGGAAAAGAGTTTTTTAAATACATATTTTCAGTTGAAGTTTATGTTATAGTCTCTGCATTTTAGTCTCCAAGCAATCCAGTCTCCAGGCATTGGTTAGTGGTTAGTGGCCCAAACAGTGCATGTATATATCAGTGCATGTGTATCATGTACTGTATATCATGTATATCTCCCTGTAGGCAGAGATATGGCTAAGCTAGCAGGAGCTGTCTGTGCAGACGAACACACACACACACACACACACACACACACACACACACACACACACACACACACACACACTCAGACACAGATACTGCTGTGTGGCCACAAAGCTCAACTAGCATTGACTCACCAGGCTCAAGGTCGCGTGTTTGATGTGCAGGGAGCGGACCACACACACACACACACACACACACACACACACACACACACACACACACACTGATGACAAAGGAGGCCTATATAATAGGACGGGAGCACGTGGCAATTCTAAATGCAACCTGAGAGCACATCTAGTCTGAGTCACACACATGCACACACACATACACACACACACATGCATACACACATGCATACACATACACACACATGCATTCACTCAAACACATGTACACACATGCACACCCACACACACATGCACACATACATACACACGCACAGACAGATACAAATGCACACATACAAACACATGCACAGACATGCTCACACACACACACACACACACACACACACACACACACACACACACACACACACACACACACACACACTGGGTTGACTTGTAGTGGGTCGTGCTTACCTAACCTAACCTAGCCCAACACGTTGCTTTGCAATGGAGGGGTGACATTTGAGCTCAAATATCAACATCATGTCAGAATTCCCCCCCTCCCCCTCATCTGGGTTACACAGACAACCTTTAACACCCCCCCCCCTCTCTCCTTACCAGTGCCACTTCCTCAAGATCATCACATGATGACAACCTCATGGCAGAATTAACTACTTTGCCTTTAATACTTGAAATGTTCCGTTGTCTAAGGTCACAAGAGTAGCGGCGGCGTCTCCTGACATCCCCTCTCTCTCTCTCTCTCTTCTGGCGGGGGAGTGGAGTAGAGTGGAGCCAGTGTGACCTTGGACGACCTCCGTGGAGAGGACACATGCCTCTCTGCAGAGCCGGAGAATCATCACAGTCATGCAGGCAGCCTCAAGGCCTTTCATTACTACACACATACAGTACTGGGTCACCCCAGCCGACAGGGACACAGACTGCATCTGATCATATCAGGGGAGGGAGAGAGAGATATGGAGAGAAGGAGAGACAGATAGATAGAGAGAGAGAGAGAGAGAGAGAGAGAGAGAGAGAGAGAGAGAGAGAGAGAGAGAGAGAGAGAGAGAGAGAGAGAGATGGACAGCCTTTCATTATTACACACATACTAGGTGACCCTAGCGGACAGGGACACAGCCTGCACCTGATGAGGGGAAGGAGAGAGATATGGAAAGAGGGAGAGAGAGAGAGAGAGAGAGAGAGAGAGAGAGAGAGAGAGAGAGAGAGAGAGAGATATGGGGAGAGAGATGTAGAAATATGGACATCCTTTCATTAGACACATGCTGTATGACCCTAGCAGCCAGGGACACAGCCTGCACCTCCTAGAGAGAGAGAGAGAGAGAGAGAGAGAGAGAGAGAGAGAGATGGTGAGAGAGAGAGAGAGATGGTGAGAGGGAGAGATATGGAGAAAGAGAGAGAGAGAGAGAGAGAGAGAGAGAGAGAGAGAGACGGACAGTGTGAGATTAAAGCTGCCAGTAGGCAGGAGGGGTAATATAATGTGATTAAGGTCTCACAGCAAGGGAGTGGTATTGCTCTGAAAGGCCAGGCATCAGACAGACAAGGCAGGCAGGAGAGTGCAGCTCAGGGAAGAGAGAGTGAAGGAGGGAGAGAGGGACCAAGAGAGAAAGAGAGAGAGAGAGAGAGAGAGAGCAAGAGAGAGAGAGAGAGAGAGAGAGAGAGAGAGAGATGTGCGTCCAGCTGGGAGTGTGTTGGTGGCATGGTTCGAGGGGGAGAGAGAGAGAGAGCGCAAAGGAAAGAGAGAGCAAAGGAGAAAGAGAGAGAGAGAGAAATGCGGTCCAGCTGGGAGTGTGTTGGTGGTGTGGTCCGTCCGAGGGGGAGAATGAGAGCAAAGGAAAGAGAGAGCGAAGGAGAGAGAGAGAGAGAGAGAGAGAGAGAGAGAGAGAGATGTGTGTCCAGCTGGGTGTGTGCTGGTGGCGTGGTGGTCCAAGGGGGCAGCTGAGGTTGTGCAGGCAGGGCCGAGTGTTTGGCCTTCTGCCCAGATAGTCAGGGTGTGGAGTGGGCCAGACAAGCATCTGTACCAGCCTGGGACGGTGAGGCAGAGA
>JAODXP020009499.1:27500-37500 GCA_027497455.2 Sardinella longiceps | reverse complement strand
TGGTCATCGAGAGGATCTCTCTGTGTAAGTGATCACCACTGCTAAATCATCATGGAGTAGCAGACTGTAGTCTCAGTCATGGGGGTATTTCCTAGCACAGCTCATCATAGCATGGATGCCTTTGGAGATAAGAGCCTACAGCAGTCAGCAAGAATTCACTCTCAACTATGTATTTACTAGTGCTGGCAAAATTAACTGATTAATCATGTGATTAATCCCAAAAAAATTAACTTGGATTAAAAAAATTAACTCAGATTAATCCTGATGAATATGGTTCCACTTTCATGGCATGTATTATGTTCAATTTCAGACAGAAAATGGCTTGGCTATCAAGTCAAACTATACAACGATTATGGCCTAGCTCCTGACTGTCCAACAACATGTTTGGGGAATCCTTGGGGGCAGGGGACATGTGAATTGCCCCATTTGAGACGAACAAAGCCAACTATAAGTATCAGGGCCTTTACAGGGCAAAATAAGGATCCAACATAACCTAGCATCCAAATTCTTACTGGAAGAAATGAGTTGTGCTTAAAAGTGATTAATCACGATTAATCATTGCAAAATTTTGTGATTAATCAGATTAATTTTTTTTAATCGTTTGACAGCACTAGTATTTACATTACATTTATATTCCAATACATGATTTATATTACGCATTTAGCAAACACTTTTAGCCAAAATTACATTTTATTACTTGACAATTATTTCAGAGCCAGTCTCCTCTAAATCAATAAAAGATTAGGTGCCTTGGTCAAGGGCAAAATGGTGGCAGCCAGGATTCAAACCCACTAGCCAGTTTAGCACACAAGCCAGCAAACAGAAGGACCACTTTAGATATACTTTATTTATCCCAAAAGGAAATTCCATTGTTCCAGCAGCTAAAACATATAACAGATACACATACAGTACACATGAGATAATAAATAAATAGTTATGCACATATACAGTACATTCAGTCACAAGACATTGCAGAGGTAAGGTACAGTGTACAAGACATCACTAGTCCCAGTAGCAAGTGAGACTGTAAAAGCCAATTGACATTACAAACACTATATACTGATTGACAGATTTATGTTTTTTATGTTTTGTCTACGTCTTTTGTGTTTGTCTACGTCTAAGCGCTTTGAGTGTCCGTACGGTCGATAAAATGTACTTACTTACTTACATATAGTATACTTACAGGCCTACTGAGCGTTTCTCAAAGTCGAGGAAGCATGCTTGGAAGGCTGCTTTTTCGAGCATTCCACGTCATTATCAGTCGCCAAGTACTGTTCCAAAGTCAAGCATCCTTCTAAATTCTAGCGAGGACAGAGGCCTTTGTTCATAGATTTTTCAAGGATGCACTGATGGATCCTCGTTTTTGGAGTGTGCGGCTTCCAAGGCTAGTGTGCTACCTAGGAAGCATGCTCGACTTTGAGAAACGCTGACTGTATGCATACTACAGTATGCGTACTATATAGTGTGTCATTCAAGGCCCTCTTTAGGTAAGAAAGTCTTATACAATGTCTTAGTTTTTACACCTAATGAATGAAGACCACTTCGGGTCGAAGAATTGTGTGAGTAATAGAAGTTTTTGGGAGCTACAATGGTGTGTGTTGCTCCACTGCTTCATATGTTTGATTCTATCCAGCAGCCGTGCCAAATGCTATGATGTGTGTGTGTGTGTGTGTGTGTGTGTGTGTGTGTGTGTGTGTGTGTGTGTGTGTGTGTGCGTCACACACTGCACTTTTTCTCTTGATTAGAGAGAGGGTTACCTCATGGACCAATTATTATTCTATGAAAACAATCTGTGGCCGAAGCTTTAATGTCAGCCAATGAGTGATGAGCATGATGTTTGGCCTCTCTCTCTCTCTCTCTCTCTCTCTCTCTCTCTCTCTCTCTCTCTCTCTCTCTCTCTCCTCTCTCTCTCTCTCTCTCTCTCTCTCTCTCTCTCTCTCTCTCTCTCTCTCTCTCTCTCTCTCATGCACACGTAAACTCCACTATATGTCACAGGCAGACGCTGGACTTTATATGTGTGTGTGTGTGTGTGTGTGTGTGTGTGTGTGTGTGTGTGTGTGTGTGTGTGTGTGTGTGCTGGGGTCTCCCTCACATTTTAATGACCTCACAGAGAGAACAAGGCAGTGCAGGCCTGGCATGATGACAACAATGATGACCTTTCCAAAGCTTGGCCACTGTGTAAGGGAGCCCCCACAACCACACACAACAGTGTCTGTGTGTGTGTGTGTGTGTGTGTGTTTGTGTCCAGAGAAACCACACTGAGGAATCCCTTCTGCCCTGCCTCTGACGGGCAAACATCAAACACACATACACACACACACACTTTCACTGCGTAGCGGAGCGACGGCGTTACCACCCACCACACACGTCACTCCGCCGGCCACAGAGGATTGTTCCTCTAGCTCACTCACACACACTCAGAGTATGCTCGCTCTCGCTTTCTCTCTCTCTCTCTCACACACACACACACACACACACACACACAGACGCTCGCAGCAGCAGAGCTAAGCAGCCACCCACAGGCAGTTTCACTCTTGCAGCCGCCCACACGTGAGGCAATCCCCCTCCACTGTGCCGCGTCATAGCGTAGTGTGTGTGAGACACCCCCTCTCTCACACACACACACACACACACACACACACACACATACACCTGCTCCATCTGTTCCGTAACGCACTACTGCTGTGCTCTCGCATTGTCTTCTGGCATCACACACACTCTCTCTACGCACTTCAGTGGGTCTGGCAGCGAGGATGACACATAGCTGAGACCACACACACACACACACACACACACACACACACACACACACACACACACACACACACACACACACACACAAACACACATAATTGCATGAGGACTCCCCCAGAAACGTACAGATACTGTAGGTACATGTACATTCAGTCCGTTAAAGTGGCATTTGCATTCTTGCTTATATCTCAGTTTCACAGAAACAAAGACACACAGACACGCACAGACAAATGCACGCACACACACACACACACACACACACACACACACACACACACACACATACACACACTCACACATTGTATGAGGACTCCCTCAGATACATACATACAGTCATTTGAAGTGACATTTGTTTCTTTGCTTATATCTCAGTTTCACAGAAACAAAGACACACACGACACATGCACAGACAAATGCACGCACACACACACACACACACACACACACACACACACACACACACACACACACACACACACACACACACACACACACACACACACATAACACACACTCACACATTGTATGAGGACTCCACTCAGATACATACATACAGTCATTTGAAGTGACATTTGCTTCTTTGCTTACATCTCAGTTTCACAGCAAACAAAGACACACACATACACATGTACGGACAAATGCACACACACAAACACACACACACACACACACACACACACACACACACACACACACACACACACACACACACACATGTCACACAACGCAAAAACACACATGGACACATCCACAAGCACAACTAAGCAAATAATAATGGTTGAGCACAACTCAACAGAGCATTGGAGCACACACACACACACACACACACACACACACACACACACACACACACACACACACACACACATGTCCAAACACAAAAACACACATGGACACATCAGAAGCAGAAACTACACTCTACTGACCCTGAGCTCTTCCTCTGTGTGTCCCTGAGAGTCCCGTTGCTCGTGGTCATGCTGTCCAACGCTGATTCACACACTGACGCATACACGCCAACACACACTCGTCTCCAATGCACACACACACACACACAGTCTAACACACACACAGTCTAACACACTCGCGCTCAGATAATCGCTAGCCGCCTGTGTCGCTGCTAACACCTGAGTAAGCTTGACCTGCGTGACTGCATCTCTGTCTCACCTTGTGCTGAGAGCACTTGAGTTTACACATAAACACTGGCTGAGCTCACATCCTGTGTGTGTGTGTGTGTGTGTGTGTGTGTGTGTGTGTGTGTGTGTGTGTGTGTGTGTGTGTGTGTGTGCGCGTGTGCCACATTCATTTCGGTCCTGACACACCAGCGAGTCTATCAGCACAGGGTCCCAGCATGATTATTCTGAGAATAAATATACATGCAAGCTGCTAAGGCCTGAGGCAGAATTAAGGGCCCCAGTTTAGGGTAACCAATTACAAGTGAAATAAAGCATTAGAGTAATATTAATATAGTATTACTGTAACAGGCCACATTAGCTTTTTTAGACATCAAGGCTGTATGAAAGATAACAAAGGCATCACTTGGCCCCCTGGGCCTTGTAGTTCGGCCACCCTGCCCCGGTCTATAGAGATTACATGGGTCCAGTTTACTGTAACAGACATGCCCCCTCTGTGCTCCCATTGGTCCAGTTCAACAGACATGCCCCCTCTGTGCTCCCATTGGTCCAGTTTACTGTAACAGACATGCCCCCTCTGTGCTCCCATTGGTCCAGTTTAACAGACATGCCCCCTCTGTGCTCCCATTGGTCCAGTTTACTGTAACAGACATGCCCCCTCTGTGCTCCCATTGGTCCAGTTTAACAGACATGCCCCCTCTGGATCCAGTCCAGTTCTGTACAGACATGCCCCCTCTGTGCTCCCATTGGTCCAGTTCAACAGACATGCCCCCTCTGTGATCCCATGGTCCAGTTTACTGTAACAGACATGCTCCCCTGGCCCAGTCTCAACAGACATGCTCCCTCTGTGCTACCATTGGTCCAGTTTACAGTAACAGACACGCCCCCTCTGTGCGTCCATATGTCCAGTTGAACAGACAAGTCAGTTCAGTTCAGTTCAGTGTATTCTTTATTCCTAAAAGGGCAGTTTGTGTGCAGCAGGTGTATATGACACACAAGGACATGTCCCCTACTGTATGTTCTTCCATAGGTCCAGTTTAACAGACATGTCCCCTATGTGTCTTCATACAAGCAGTAGGTCCAGCCAGTGGCGTACCACCAAATTCTGGGCCCTGTGCACAAGCAGTGGCTATGGGCTCCCCTCACCGCCTCACAGTTCCCAACTCAAGGGCCATTCAAGGGCCCTCCCACCGTTAGTGGGCCCATGGGCCCACTTTTCCCCTGGGTCCAGACATGCCCCCTATGTGCCTCTTTGCGTCCAGTTTATATAACAGACAGTCCTGCCCCCTATGGTCATTCCATACGTCCAATTTAACAAACATGTCTTCTATGTGTATTCATACAAACAGTAGGTCCACATATTTCCACATGTGCCACAATGGCTCCAGTTTATATAACTGGAGGTTATAACCTAGGTTCTTCCATAGTCCAGTTTAACATAAATGCCCCTGTGTTCCTTTCTCTGCTACAGAAACATAAAACTCAACTGCAAACCACAGCTGACAGACAGGATTACTGTGAGCCCTATGACACACATGACAGCACTGACAGCATCACACCACAATGCCAGCATTAGTTAAGGTGCATTATCAATACCACCATGCTTTGCAACATGAGACGGCTGCATGCCTGCTATCGGACACGCGGTCCCTGGTGTGGGTCTGACCACCCCTCCCACACACTCCCACACACCCTCAATAACACACCCCCCCCACACACACACACACACACACACACACACACACACACACACACACACACACAGGTATCGGACACACGCTGGTCCCTGGTGTGGGTCTGACCACCATTAGTGTCATGGCTGGTGTCCAGTGGTATCCATGGACGCGTGTGACTCATCTGAGCGCGCTCCAAACAGGAAGGCCTGGGGTCAGATGTCGGTGGGTAAACACCGTGATCACGTCATCGCTAGGCAACAGGCAACTGTGAGGAAACGCATGGACAGGATCAGATTCCATAACACGGGTGGAACGCAGGAGGGGTGTGCGTGCGTGTGTGTGTGTGTGTGTGTGTGTGTGTGGCGGTGGCGCACAGGAGGGGTCGATCACTGTGGTCAGGATTCCCCTGGACACACAACTACGCACAGAGAGGGGTGTGCTTGTTTGTGTTATTGAGGGTGTGTGTGTGTGTGAGTGTGTGGGAGGGGTGTTGGGTGTATTTATTTTAGGTATATGTCTGTGCATCTGTATCTGTTTATGACCTTGTGCGTGCAGATGATATGTGTTTGTGTCTGAATGTTTTGCGTGTATGTGGGAGGGGGGTGGGTGTGTTTATTTATCTGTGTATGGGTCTGTCTGCATGTGTGTGTGTGTGTGTGTGCGACTCTCTCTACTTTACTACACTAATATTGAATCTGGATTGAGGCAGTTAACGCTGAGGCCCCAGCAACAGATCAGTGGAAAGGCTGTGTGTGTGTGTGTGTGTGTGTGTGTGTGTGTGTGTGTGTGTGTGTGTGTGTGTGTGTGTGTGTGTGTGTGTGTGTGTGTGTGCTCTACTCTCCCAGCAACAGGGGAGAGGAGAGGAGAGGAAAGGCCATGTAGGGCAGTGAAGCAGCCTGGCCTAGTTAACATGCACCTCACTAGAGAGAGAGGGATAGAGAGGACAGGATGGAGGACAGTTGGGAGAGAGAGAGAGAGAGAGAGAGAGAGAGAGAGAGAGAGAGAGAGAGAGAGAGAGAGAGAGAGAGTGTGAGAGAGAGAGAGAGAGAGTTGGCTGATCCGTAACGCTGACACAGACACACAGACACACACACACACACACACACACACACACACACAGACACACACACACACACACACACACACACACACACACACGAGAGAGAGAGAGAGACACACACAGAGAGACACAGCTCCAGTCTCCATGCTGATTCAGAGTAGCACAAAGGCAGGAATGCCAGGCGGGAATGCTGTTGCCACGGAAACTACTCCAGGACAGGGATGGATGCCGTAATATGGTTGGTTGGAGAGCTCTGCCAACCCATCAACTCTCTCTTCCCCAAAAATACACCCAACACACACACTCACACACACACACACACACACACACACACACACACACACACACACACACACACACACACACCCGTGCCCTTGACTGGAAGCTGGGCAGGTAGCAACAGCGATGGGCCAACGCCTCCTTTGGGGGTTACTGCAGACTTCATAAATATATCAGCAAGTCTCCGTCGTGCACAGCAGTGCAGCACGTCTCAGACCAGATGCTCTTAGACCATTCAACAGGGGCTCCATGGGGTGTGTGTTGGGGGGGAGGGGGGGGCAGTGTATCCATGGATTACATTATGAATATGGGGCAGAGATAGATACAGATGATATCATTGCAGCTAAAATGTGCTGCAGTTCATTTTGTTTTAACAGGGGACTTCTCCTTTGACCTTGGCCTAGAAAAACACTGACTCTATAACCTTAGCACATACTGCAACTCTGGCATATGACTCCAGTAAACAATATAACCTCCATATGACTTTGGCAAATAACTACTATATGATGCTAGCATGTAACTCTTAAATATAACTAGCATATGACTCGAGCATGTAACTCTAATATATAACATGTAACATACAACTAGCATGTAGTATATAACATGTAACAACTAGCATGTAACTCTAACTTGTAACCCTAATATATATATAACATATATAGTATATAAATATAAATATTTATAACTAGCATATGTCTTTAGCATAGCATGTAACTGTAAAAACGTTCACCAGTAGGCCTATATGACTAGCATATACTTTAGCATTGCACAGTGAACATGCAGTAGGCCCTAATATCATGGTATCAGTGTATGTGTGTGTGTGTGTGTGTGTGTGTGTGTGTGTGTGTGTGTGTGTGTGTGTGTGTGTGTGTGTGTGTGTTTGCTGGTGTGAGGAACACAATGCAATTCCAGGAAAGCAGCACGCTTGCAACAGTGTTTTACCAGGTAAGCAGTGTGAATGCTAGGTGTGTGTGTGCATACATGTGTGTGTGTGTGTGTGTGTGTGTGTGTGTGTGTGTGTGTGTGTGTGTGTGTGTGTGTGTGTGTGTTTTGTTGATGGGGTTGTGTTATGAGTTTAACAGTCCTGTCTATCATAATGGGTTTTTTTTTTTTTTTTTTTTACATTTTTTTTTCTAATTAGTACATTTGAGGCTCATATGTGGAGCACACACACACACACACACTCACACACACACACACACACACACACACACACACACCCACCGCACACACACACCCCGCACACACACACACACACACACACACACCCTCATTGCAGAAAACAAGACTTCAGGGCTCTCCACTCCAAAGGACAGTTTCAGTTAACAGCCTGCCTAATAATGCAAGTGTGTTCTGAGAAGGGGAGTCTCAGTTTGTGTGTGTGTGTGTGTGTGTGTGTGTGTGTGTGTGTGTGTGTGTGTGTGTGTGTGTGTGTGTGACAGGGCCGGTCTTCCTGGGGCCTTAAGCAGAAGTTAATCTGGGGCCCTCCCTAAGTAGATATCATCATACTGCTGTGATTGGTTGTGGCTATTGGGTTTATTTGGTTTACAGTAATCGCACAGAGATGGCAAACTCAGAAATGCTCTGATAAACCAGTACATACAGAGTGGTGCACAAGTCTGCATAATTAAAAAAAGAAAATGTATATTATCATATTTCTGTGCTCCTGTGGAGGGTGGAGCACAGAAATAATATCTATCAATAATATCTATCAATAATATATATCAAATTATGATAATATACATTTTCTTTTGATACACTTTGATGATGCAGAGTAGCTGAGTATGATACATTTTCTTATGATACACTTTCTTTTTTTTTTAAAGCAGACTTTTTTATACATATATAATACATAATGCACATTTATTTCTTCATATTTGGAGTATAGCTCTGGCCAGCTCTGGTGTGAATCAAAAGTGTCACCTTTGTGACTCTGATTTCCCTCCTCCAGCCCCAAAAATTCCCCTTTGATTGTTTGTGTGCAAGTGCATGAGTGTGTGTGTGTTGATGGCACCTGTGTGTGTTTGTGTGTGTTGATCATCCATGGTCCATATGCGTCAGTGTGTGTGTGTGTGTGTGTGTGTGTGTGTGTGTGTGTGCATATAGTGTGTGTGTGTGTGTAAGAGAGTGCATTTATAATTGTGTCTGTTTGAATGTGTGTATGTGTGTTTGAGTAGTGTGCATTTTTACGCCTGTGTGTAGTGCGCTCAGATGAAGTGGCTGTGTTGCTGTCTGTACACCAGTCTACAGTAGCTGGTGTGAGATGAGTGTGTGACTGCATCGTATATACACGTACGCACATACGCTGTACACGTACGGTGTGACGACTGTGTTACTGTACACACACACGTGTGCGACTGCGTGTGCATACACGTGCACACACACAGCCTGACGACTGCATCGTGTACACACGTGTGTGTGTGTGCATCGCTACACACACACACAGCCTGACAACTGCATCACTAACACACACGCATGCCTGACGACTGCGTGTATGTCGTAGCTGTGACTGCATACACGTGTGCGTGCGTGTGTCGTGACTGCATCGCTATATGTGTGCACGAGTCGACACTGCACGTAGTGCGCGCGTGCTGTGTGTGACTGTCATCACTAACACACACATACACAGCATGCTGTGACGACTGCATCACGTATGACACACGTAGCGCATGCGCTGACGTACTGCATCACACACACACCTGACACAGCACACTCAGACGAACAGCCTCGACTGACTGCATCACTAACACACACACACAGCCTGACGACTGCATCACTACACACACACACACAGCCTGACGACTGCATCACTAACATACACACACAGCCCGACGACTGCATCACTAACACACACACACAGCCTGACGACTGCATCACACACACACACATACACACACACAGCCTGACGACTGCATCACTTACACACACACACAGCCTGACGACTGCATCACTAACACACACACACAGCCTGACGACTGCATCACTAACACACACACACAGCCTGACGACTGCATCACTTACACACACACACAGCCTGACGACTGCATCACTAACACACACACACAGCCTGACGACTGCATCACTAACACACACACACAGCC
>JAODXP020009499.1:5000-7500 GCA_027497455.2 Sardinella longiceps | reverse complement strand
GTTCCACAAACTCTACAAACACACACACACACACACACACACACACACACACACACACACACACACACACACAAATGATAGAAAGAACATTTCTACACTTCTTCTTTTATCAATCATTTAACTCCATCTGAGTATATACTGTGATGGTACCAAAGTTAGGTTTTTATTTCAGATTCAGGAAGTGCTTTCCTTATGTAGCCAGAAAACGTCTGGTAGAAAGCACTTTCTTGGCAGTGTTGGATTATGGTGATATAATTTATATGCATTCCACCTTGTCCTTGCTAAAAAAGCTGGATGTTCTTTATCATTCAGCTTTGCGTTTTATTACTGGTGCAGATAATAGGACTCACCACTGCACTTTATATGAAATGGTACAGTGGTCCTCCCTTTCCCTTAGAAGGAAACTCCATCTTTTGACCTTTATTGTTAAAGCATTATTAGGTAAATTACCTTTATACATTTCCAGCTTACTTAAGTACCATACTAGTGTGTATAGCACAAGGTCATCAAATAAGTTGTTATTGGTAACTCCATCAACTAGAACAGAACTGGGAAAGACGTCTTTTTCATCTTATGCACCTTACATCTGGAATGAACTCCAAAACACATTAAAGCTAGAGTCCCTTCCATCTCTCAATACTTTTAAAAGTCTTTTAAGATCAACCTTTACACAACAGTGTCACTGTTTCTGATCTTGGTGCCCTGTAGTGTGTTTATGTGTGTGTTTTTATTTTATTTTTGTTTGCCTTGTGAGTCATACTGTGGTTGTATGTTCTATTTCTTTTTCTGATTGTCCTTGTCTCCTTGTATGTCAATATATGTGTAACTTTTGGCTGCCACTCTTGGCCAGGACTCCCTGGGAGAAGAGTTACTGTAACTCAATGGGACCTTTTTCCTGGTAAAATAAAGGCAAAAAAAAAAAAAAAAAAAAAAAAATATGACACATACTCCCTACTCAGTCACACACACACAAATACATACACACACACACACTGGTGGCTCTGTACATGACTCCTCCAGGTGGAGGTGGACCAACACCAGCAGTGATTTCCAGGGGCCAGCTGTGTGTGTGTGTGTTTCTGTGCATGATAGTCCTTCCAACATACTTTTGTATGTGATTCTATACGTGTGTGAGTGTGTGTGTGTGTGTGTGTGTGTGCACGCGTGTGTGATATTCCATACTTGTGTTGTGTGTGTGATACTATACGTGTGTGTGTGTGTGTGTGTGTGTGTGTGTGCGCGTGCGCAAGAATGCAAGTCTGTGCACATGTCTGACAGCGTGTGTATTTGAGTCTCTGATTCCATACATGTGAATGTGTGTGATGTCTACTTGATTTCATTCATCTGCGTTTGTGTCACTGCTCCGTGACATCATTTCCTGTGGGTGCATAACTTCCTGTCATATCAGCTGTGCTTAGCTGGTGCATTTCCTGTTTTGCAGAAGCCCAGATGTAGCAGACACCACAGCAGAGATCTGCACAGGGAGTGGAGAAGGGGACAGCCATTAGAAGAGGGCAAAAGCTGGAAGGTTCTGTTCTAGAATCTTCTGGAACTTTGGCCCTCCAATGGTTCTCTCCCTCACTGGCTAAAACTCTCTTTGTACAGCCTGCATTACTGCAGTATGAAGCCATGTGAAAATATTAACAACTTAACTCAACTGCAGCAACACATGACACTACTGGAGCAAATATACTGCAGTGTGCTCAATTACAACAATGCAAATATACTGCAGTATACTCAATTACAACAATGCAATACGTTGCACTGGTGGAACAAATACAGTATAATTCAAAACCAAACTTTCTCAAAGTGCAGTCTACAATAACATTGGATAATATCTGTAAGACTGTTAAAACTCAACATTGCTTTGAAAGAATGAATCTCAAATTTGTGGTGTTTATCAGCATCTATAGGCATTTATTATTTGCAAAAAATGTAAACTTTGTCTCCCCCCGCCTCTTTGGAGGCCCTCAGTTCAATGTTGGGTCCTAAATTGATCAAAACTTTGAGGCCGTGGTTGGTTTAAATCCAACTCCAGCAGTATAGTACACAGCACTGATGCAGTGCACATGGTGCATACTTACAGTACAGTCACTGCAACAATACAGTACACTTGTGGAGCCAAAACAGCATACTCACTTGGAGTAGCATGACTGACAGCAAAATGAGTACAGAAAATCTCCTTTAATCTTTGATCTGAGATGCAGTGTGTGTGTGTGTATGTGTGTGTGTGTGTGGTTACTGTGGTTAGTGTGGTGTGTATGCTACCAGTTGATAGAGGGAAGAGAACATCCTGACTTGTCCTGCTTTCAAACACAACATTTTAGGAGGATGTTCTGCTCCACGCTGGATCTCAGAAGTGGTTGTGTGTGTGTGTGTGTGTGTGTGTGTGTGTGTGTGTGTGTGTGTGTGTGTGTGTGTGTGTGTGTGTGTGTGTGTGTGTGTGTGTGTGTGAGTGTGATTGTGAGAGAGAATGAGAGAGAGAGAGAGAAAGAGAGAG
>JAODXP020009498.1:0-14237 GCA_027497455.2 Sardinella longiceps | reverse complement strand
CAAGTCTAGAGCTAAAATAACATGTCCAAGATGGCAGGTGAGTGAGGGGACTTTGTAAAACTAGCTAGAATGAACATTTGGTCAAACCAACATTTTTTTTTTTGGCCAATCTAGCCACTCAGCCAGCTCAAGATGGTAATAAAGCAGCTCCTTGTTCAACACTTTCTTTTACACAGAAGGTCTAACGATTGACAATTGAGAAATGATTAATGCTTAATTTACACTTCCCCGGGTCTTCGAGAAACCGGTTATCTTCCCCTCCCCCGAGTAAGAAAACAATCGCATTTACACAAACATCAAAAACGGCTAAGAAAGGCGGTGACAATTAACCACCACGTCACAGTTTTATCAAAGATCTTTCAAGGGAGCAACATCGTGGCAGATGGCCACAAACGTGAAGTGTTTCGGTCTGCATTAGCAGCAGTGTCACATTAACGTTACGTCACATCATTAACATTTTCCCTTAAGAAATTATAGAATGATATTAATGTATGTGTGCCATAATATTGTCTGTGATCATTAATGAAACCAACAAATGACAATTCAATCGCTCCTCAGCAAAACAATGTTGTATGAACCAAGTGTGCTTTTTAGCTTTAGACAGAGGATTTGTTTGGTAGTTAACATGACGACATAGCTATATGCTAACTATAAGCTGTTTTGGACTTTGCTCAAACCTCACATATTGCAGTAAACTATGTTTACGTTTGCGCTGTCCACTTAAAATGAACTCAGTAATGTTACCTGCAGGCTGTCAATAAATTAAATCTCAAATATAAATGTAAAACATTACGTTAGCTAGATCGCTACAACTGTAAATTTTAGTAGGCTATTTACTGCCTGGCAGCTTTCTGATAAAAATACCAACAGTAACCGTTTACAACATTAGTCTTGAAATCATGTTGAACACTTACAGAATATGAGAGATACATGCCAAAAAAACATGATTTCCAAAAAGACGATTTATTGGTAAAAGTCCTGACATCATTCAAAACCAGGTGGTGCCCTTGTGAAAATCTACTAGGCTACTATGCGTGAACGTAGGTGCTTCTCGTTTGATCCAACTGTCTTTGGTGCTAGAGCTCCGGTTACGGGTAGTTACACAAATCTCTGAAGACGGGGTTCTCCGACATCTCCACCTTGCCCGGAGTTTGTGGGATTCTCCGTCTTCACCTTCGGGTAAGTGTAACAGAGAGGTGCAACCGCAGAGAAACATGTGCGTCTTTATGGTTATCTGTGTTTGTGTAAACGGGGTCTAAGGTTAAAAAGATTCAACCAGCATGTGACCAATAAAAAGTAAGGAAGTTCATATCTTCCAATTCTGAAACTCAATTTTAAGGTGAAGACTATACAATACTATACTATACTATTCTATTTAAAATACAAACCAGACAAATGTATCTCCCCAGCTTATCAAAAAGCAGCAAGGTGCCTGCGAATCTGAATGAGTGGCTAAATGAAATCATAATTTTCCAGGTCAGAACAGAATTTTTCCAGGACATTTTGACATTTTAGCCAATTTCCAGGGGTTTTCAATGACTGGAAAAGCCATCTCTAAAATTTCAGGTTTTCCAGGTTTTCCAGGACGCGTGGGAACCCTGCCAGTGACTGTGTCAAAACATATGGCTTTATTATCCAAAGTTGTACAAAGTAGTAACTGTTGCTTTTAGCATTAGCTTTCATCTTTCACAACTTTTGAGTATTTCTTCTGGTCATTGAAGGCAGACGGCTCTGACTGAGGGAGCGATCTAGCGCCCCCAATAGGCCTGGCATAAGAACTACATTGGTTTCATGCGTTTACACAGAGATTCCATTTAAACACATTTTTTTTCCTTAGCGGTAAAGAAAATAATCCTTTAGCAATCTTATCGTTTCCGTGTGCATATGGCCTTAGAATTTGTGCCGGCTCAGTCTCCTGTTCTACCAGTGTAATACCACTAGAGGACAGTATTCAATCAATATCTTACCAGAATGTGAGAAAACTGAGTGTCATTGTCAGGAGTGTCATTTCCTACTAAAGCAGTGGTTCTCATAGCATAGTATGTTTTTCCAGTCACATCCTAGAAATAGATTGCCCACCTAGTTTAGTATTTCATATGACTGATGGGCTTGGGCTGTTATCCTACGGTGTCAGATTGATTATAAAGAAAGGTGGTAAATTTGCCCTTATGCTACCATCAACAACAGTATGTCTGTGGAATTCTCCAACAGGACAAGATCAAGAGGAACTCAGGATTGTGCTTGTTGGAAAAACTGGTTCTGGGAAGAGTGCAACAGGAAACACCATCTTAAGGGAAAAGGCATTTGTATCTATGTTGTGTCCCACCACAGTAACAAAACAGTGTCAGAGGGAAACAGTTGTGTTTGATGGTCAACATCTGACTGTTGTAGATACTCCACATCTGTTTGACGCCAGAAAAGCTCCAGAGGAGATCACACAGGATGTAGCCAGATGCATCTCATTTGCTGCTCCTGGTCCTCATGTGTTCCTGGTGGTGATTGAAGCTGGCAGATTCACTATAGAAGAAAAAGAAACGATAACAATCATTCAGAACATATTTGGAAAAGATGCAGCCCATTACACTATTGCATTGTTCACCCATGGAGATGATATGCAGGCAGATGAGATCTCTGTGGAAGAATTCATCAATCAAAATCAAGATTTGCGTGACTTCATCCATCAGTGTGGCGGGCAATTTCAGGTTTTTAACAACAGAGACGCAAATCCTACTCAGGTGAAAGAGCTGCTGAGAAAGATCAACACAATGGTTGAAAGAAATGGAGGAAGCTGTTACACCAGTGAAATGCTCAGAGATTTCACTGCATCAGATATCGCCCTCCAGATCTCTGCGGTATCTAGTGACTCCTCCTGTCTCCAGGTCTCCGCGTTCTCCAGCGCCACCGTACCCCGAGTCTCCCCACTGTCCAGCGCCACCTTGTCCCGAGTCTACAAGCTCTACCTATTCTTCACACTCTCCAGCATCACCATCTTTCCCGAGTCTTCGTACTTTACAGTGCCACTGCCTCTTCTCGAGTTCCTGCACTCTCCAGTCCAGCCCAGCTCCGAGTCTCCAGCTCCTGGTCTTCTCGGACTTCACCCTGGCTGCCCCCCGAGAAGCCCCGTCTGCCCGGTCCATGACCTGGCCACCCGTCTTGTTAGATTGTGACAGGAACGTATCAACGGGTTGCTGTCTGTAAGGGTGTTTGAAGGGGATTTTGCCACGATACAGGCCAGCTGTGTGCAGAAAATTCCCCTCTAGAAATAAGATGATTTTTTTTTTTTACTTTTACTTGAAAATAATTCTTAAAGACCCAGTAAAGTAGAATGAATGCCTTTTTAGAAGGAGTGAAATATATCAGAAAAGGATATCTAAATACATGTAGAAAATGCCCTGAAGTCTGTCTTACTGAATTGTGGAGTTATTTAGCTTTAAAATTTAGGCAGGGTGAAATGGCATTTAGTCATTATGCTGCTAAATGCTGGAACCAGCTTTCATTAGAAACCAGAACTGCACCTACAGTAGCTTGTTTTAAAAAGAAATTAAAAACTGTGTTATTCTCAGCCGCTTTTGAGGTAAAGTTGTCTTAGTGATTGTCTTAGTTGTCTTAGTTTTATTTATATCTTATTTACATCATACATCATCACTTATCTTCACCAATATTTTTTTTGTTTATGTACTTTTATCTTTATTTATTTATCATAAGTATCATTCTTTTATCATAAGTATCATTTTTTATCATAAGTATATATTTTCTTTTTCTCTTTAATATTTTTTTGTTTGTTTTATTTTGTTTTTAAGCACATTGAATGACTATTGTGTATGATAATGTGCTATATAAATAAACTTGAACTTGAATTTGAAGCTTGACCAGACATTCTTCTTTACGGAGATAAATCATGAGGACCCACTTCCTGGAGTCATGAGGCTAATGCTAATTCTGGGCGGCGCAAGCATTTATGCAGTGGAGAAGCTCATTCTGTAACATTAAAGTCTATGGCAGAATCCAAGAATTCCACCGAAATTTTAAAAGCCTTATTTTTCTGAGTAATGGATGTACATTTGGGGCATGGTATGGTGATCTCCAAAGCCCCCTGCCCCATTTCATATTATTGTCAAGACTATGTGACTCTCAATTTTGTAGAAAATGAACTTTTAATCAGGTGTGCACCAAGTCTGAAGTCATGTGCTGAAGTTTTTTTTTTTTAAATTTTTTTTAGATCATGTCAAAATCATAGGCTACAATACATATATCAATGTCCATGGTGTACAAAAATACAAAAAATAAAATTTGCGCTATCTAGCTTTACTTGGATTTTGCATCTAAGGAGGTTGACTGCTTGGGGTGCCAGCTGCCACTGATTAGGATGGCAGCTCACTGGGAGGGCGTGGCCAGGCTAGTGGCTGCTAGCTCGAATAGATACAGACGGTAAGTCCGGGCACGCCCATAAAATCAGCTCCTCGTGTCCCCCCCATGGGGGAAAACAAACCCTAAATTAGTGAAGAAGTCAATGGCATGCTAAGCTACAAGTTACACTGAGCACCATCTACAAGGAGCCAGACACATTTTTGAGGGCAATGCCTGAAGGTAGTAATGATGGTCAGATGGTCCGATGTGAATTCTGAACTTGACACCCCTCCAAACGCGATACTGATGACAATTTAGATGATGTTTGTTAGCTTCATTAGCTTGCTAACTAGCCAACTTCATTGATCACCACAGTAAATGTAGCTAACTTTAGCTTGCTTAACTGAGCTAATCAGACTTGTGATTGAAAGTTGCTTTACTTTTGACAGGAGCAGAGACGGCTCATGACATTTCTGTTAGTGTAACTGCAATAAACAAATGATGGAAAAAATATTTTAGTCTAAACACAAACAGGCAAACAGGTCATGATTAGACAAAACATCTAATATGGACTTTGTTCAATTTTACTAAGCGATCTTTTATTGTTAAGCACCTTTCTCTACCTTGTCCATTCACCATAATGTTAAATTGGCCTCTGTTATCCCCCACGCTGACTCCACCTTCGCATTTTGGGGGCGTTAACCGTACTTGCCGTCTGTATCTATGACTCCAATTTGCTCCCATAGACATGAACTACCACGACATATCTGGCTCTTGACTGTTTTTTAGGGTAGATTTAAAATGGGTGGGTCTAAAACGCAACGTGGCTACATCACAAGGATCGTTGCCCTTCCCACTGTTTACATCCACCCCAGCATGCTGTCGTCGGGAGTGTGTCTATGTTGCCACAGCCCATATGTTCCCACATTTTTTCCCAAAATCTGGCCCTATAGTCCAACTACTGCTGCCTGATAGACCCCCTTAGGGAATTTAATAGCTGATTCCACATTGGAGTGGGACGCCAGACAGGTGGAGGGCAAAAAATGCATTTTCTTCCACTTTCTTCCTTAGTCGTAACCCCTCCCCCTTGGTGTATGTTTCACATCATACAAGAGTCTGGGATCAAGACTGTTTTCAGTTTCAGAATCCTCCCAACATGTACGGAAGGGCTAACTGGATGAATATTTCCTGTGTTAGTGTGAACAGGTCAATATAGGAAAATATATTGTTGTGGAAAAACTGGGGTGGGTCTAATTTTCAAAAAAAAATCTTAGTAATGTGGGACCATGGGGCTGTGAGAACATAGAGCTATGGGAACATCGTGCCTGATTTTCAATTTTTTCGGTGAAAAGAAAAAATCCTAAGAAATGTGGGAACATAGGGCTGTGGGAACATAGGGCTGAAGGGTGTCCGTTTGGTTTCCTAAGTGCTGGGGACAAAAACACTTATGTACAGCTGGTTCTAAAGTGCTTGGGATGTACATTTTTAAATGTTTCTGTTGTTTAACTGGTGGTGACGAGTGGTAACTGTGGCACGTAACCACCACAGATTTACAACTATTTACATAAATATGATGCTGAGATTGGATGGCTGAGAGAGTTGTTTATTGGCAGGTTACCCATGTTTCGCCGGAGAATAGTAAAATACAGTCAGCGAGAATGATCCCCACAGACCAAATTCTAGACAAATTCTAAGTAACACACAGGGTTTCTGACAGATATACAAAACAATCCTAGCCCTAACCAATAAGAATAGAATTCCTACATATTCCTCCGTTATTTGATTTCGAAAGTAATCTCTGCTATTCAAATATTTTCACATTTTACACAAAAATCACGTTGCAAAATCACACAGAACTAGGCCTAAACCTTTACAGCTTTAAGAAGTGTTGTATTGATCCCGATACTTGCACAATTACTACCAAGAAACATCTGAATTGGTTTCCTTGTATTTTGTTATTTATTGTTTATTTTGCATAAATTAAAAAGCGCCAAAATTCATTCTTTGCTTTTCAACCCTTTTAAAATGCAAACATGCCACATACATACAGTACCTCATATTGACACACTAAGTAATTTTTACTTGCCTATTTCTTATTAAGAACCTCACCGTGCCGCACCAAAAATATATACATATATATATACATGAATATATATTGTTTCAGGCTGTCACGGTTCTCTTGTAGCTGGACCCAAGTGCAAGACACTAGAACTTGAAGTAGTGATTCTTTACTTTGTACAGGAAACACAGTGCACACACGAAAGGTTCGACAAACAATGACTAACAAAGACTGAACTGATACAGGGGTTTAAATACACAGGACTAAACAAAACAAGGAACAGGTAACTAAGGCAGGGAATAACAAGACTGATAACGAGGGAATGAGACTGGATACAGGTGAGAGGCTGAGCTAGGAACACAAGGCAGGGAAAAACAAAGGAGCACATGGAGGAAGCAAACAGGAAGTGACATAGAAAAACATAACAAGGATGAAGCTATAAACTAACGCCCTTTCCGAAACCAGTCCCTAGTGCCTCCCCCTACATACTTCCCCTTCGTTTGCGCGTCCACATGAAGGGTGAGCAATCCGAAAGCAATTTACCAAAGTGGAAGTGGGTTAGAAGACCCTTCAGCGTGGAGTCAGCACCGATGCCGACTTTTCGAGGGTGTGTTCTGTTATACAGTATACCGCTCGTGATGGAGCAGATCATTCAAATGTTAGTTCCGCACGTCAGGTGGATGAAAACAACGAGATCCATATTGCATCAGATCCTTTCACGCCTACTGTAGGGAAGTTCGTCCGAAAGCATCTTGCCCCACTGATACCCTTCCCCACCATGAAGGGAACTCGTTTAAGCCACGGAGGTGACTTCCACCGAAGTGATTAGTGGTCGTGATTAGGGACTAGTTTCGGAAATGCCGTCAAAGTCCAACAGAACAGAACAGGCCACACTGTAACACAGGCATGCTCAAAGGAAGCGCAAATGACAACAATCAATGCCAGAAACATGGATTTGGCATCTTACGAAATATCTAAGAACAACTTAGTAAAGAAGTCTCTAAGAGATAGTTGAACACACTCAGAAAAGTAAACAACTTTGATAAGATATATCTTTTGAGTCTTCTAAGTGCGCTAAGAGTGAGCATTATTGGGGAACCAGGCCCAACTCCCTGATCAGCTTACAGTGTTCATTTTAGGACATCCTCAGCTGTCAGACTCAGGTGTCAGCTGTCAGTCGACTGTGATAAAACTGTGTCATCCTCAGACAAAGTTGAGTCAGATGACATTGAGTCAGAGTCAGACAAAGGTCAGTCAGAGTCAGATGACATTGAGTCAGACAAAGTTTAGTCATCCTTACACAAAACTGAGTCAGAGAAAAAAAGTGTCAGGAAGAAGATTGTCATTTGGACTTGCAATGCCGCCCATGATGCACCTCTGCATCTCTTTGTTTGAAGAAAAAACATGACTGAGCTTGGAGCAATAATAAACTAATTAATTTTGTGTAATTTTGGGATTTTGATA
Source organism: Sardinella longiceps (assembly GCA_027497455.2). NCBI lineage: Eukaryota > Metazoa > Chordata > Actinopteri > Clupeiformes > Clupeidae > Sardinella > Sardinella longiceps. Next base: position 6,367 of record JAODXP020009498.1, on the reverse strand, counting down.
AAACCTAGCGAGAATGGTTGAATGTAACTTTTGAAGACGTACTGTAGGTAGGTAGAGCTACGGTACGGTGATAATTTTAGTTTAACTACAGTAGTAAAAATAAAGTAGTAGATGTAGGCTATTAAAGTTAACATGTTGGATGGATAATGCACCACGATGATCTGTTAAAAACAGAACTCCAACTCCAACAACTTTTCCTTATGCACAACGGTAAGTAATCACTTGCATTATTAAATAATTAATAATAAAACATTTAAGTATGAACTAAAGTGATTGCAATATTATATATAATATAAATGACTGCATCAGGTTGTCATCTGCAATAGCAAGTTAACAATACTATCTTACCTACAAACATTTCATGATATAATAAATTAACAGTATGAGCATTATTATTATTATTTATTAAAAAACAAACAACAACAACAACAAAAAAACGGTGCTCTGAATAATCCAAGCAGATGTGAAATATGAGGAAAATTGTTATTGCCATCCCAGGTCTGAATGGCCCTTGCACACAAGTCCTCTTAAATCATATATCGATTAGAATACGAGTCGTTAATGATGTTTCCCCCAACCAAGGACTACAGTTTCAACAGGTGTAACTTCATATTTCCATGCTTGGATTATTCAGAGCACTGTATTTTTTAATTAATAATAATACTATTAATGTTCATACTGTTATTTTACATCATGAAATGAAGTGAACAACTAAAAATATATATGTAGATGCTGTGTAGACATAACATGTTTGGCTAGGTAAGATAGTGTTGTTAACTTGCTAATGCTGGTGACAACCCGATGCAGTCATTTAAATATCTTGCATTCACTTTAAATTATTTAAATTTTTAGTTGTTAATTACTGTATTAAATAATGCAAGTGATTACAGATCATCTTGGCGCATTATCCATTGACAATAGCCAACATATTAACTTGAATAGCCTAGTTAATACATGAAATTAATTAGTAGATATTGCAGAAATTTGTATAGTACCTAACTTTGAAGGAAGAAAGAAAAAAACCTTTTAGAAATATGAGAATAGGTCTGTGGGAGCATAGAGCTGTGGGAACATACATGTAGAGTTATGGGAACATAGACACGCTCCCACACATTCTACTATGTTCTCAAAACAAATAACAGTATCAGTCCTGCTGAAACACATGGATAGGGTACAGTAACCACCATTCTGGCATAAGGCAGCCTTGTATAAACATAGCTGAACTATAATGAGGCCAAAGAAGGTCCATGCCTCTGTCATTATTGAAAGCTGAAAACTGAATTTGTAGCATATTCAACTGAATAAAAAGTAAAGATTAAAACATCTCATTGTAGTAAAGTGCATTGTTAGTAGTGTAAAACAGGGGTTCTCAAAGTGGGTGCCGTGATGCTTGTCCAGGGCTTCCGCGAAACATTTTGAATTTTGATGGTGAAATTTTTAACCATGTTCATACCCATTGAGATGTCTACACTACTTTCAGGTTGTCCTTTATCGTTTCGCATAATTACTGTTCCTTGCCAGGTATACTATTTGGCTGCATTTTGGCTATTATCCCTGAAACGATTATTAGACAACTGGTTTTATGCAGCACATGAAAGTTCTGCCGTTGCAAAACCGCAGTCAGGATTACTGTTTCAAATGAGCAGTTATAATAATAATAATAATAATAATAATTGATTACATTTCTATAGCGCTTTTCTACCCTTAGGTACTCAAAGCGCTCACAGTGGAAGGGGGGACCTCACTAACCACCACCAATGTGTAGCACCCACCTGGGTGATGCACGGCAGCCATTATGTGCCAGAACGCTCACCACACACCAGCTAGAGGTGGAGAGTGAGGGAATGGACGAATGAGCCAATTACAGTGGGGGGATGATTTGTCAGTTGTCATTTTAGGTTGCTAGCTAAAAAGAGACTACTGTTGCAAATCGGCAGTGCTATAAATAAGAAAGAAAGGAATTAAGGAAACAAGATTCTTGAAAGGAGAAAAGTCTCTTGCAGTTGCAAAGCAATAAATCTGGAATGAGCATCGAGACCACCTGACACACTGAGGTTGGTGAAGAGCGGTGTTGGCTCCTTAATCTTGCTCTTAAATTTAGCGAAATAGAATGTAGGTAATGAAAGTATAAAAGGCATTAAAAAACCTTGACAATTAAGACAATCTGATCAGATCCAGGATAGTATGATGAAAATATAAGGCAGATTCGGCATGCTGTTTTCAATGATGTCGTCATGAATGGATGAAAGGGGGAGCTGGAAAAATCCCCACTCTGTAGGATGGAATGATATATTGCCATTCACAGTTTTAAATACAATCCCCACCTAATAATTTCAATTAAACATAAACTTTCAACAGCAGTAATGTTTTTTTTTGTGGAATTCTTCAACAGAGACAAACCAAGATCTCAGGATTGTGCTACTTGGAAAAACTGGAGCTGGGAAGAGTTCAGCTGGAAACACCATCTTGGGGGTGAAAGGTTTTAAATCGGTGGCATCTCCTACCACAGTAACACAAGAGTGTCAGAAGGAAACCGCTGTATTTGAGGGTCAAACACTGGCTGTAATTGATACTCCAGGTCTGTTTGATACCCGTAAAAGTAAAGATGAATTTTCAACAGAGATTGCTAAGTGCATGTCCTTTGCTGCTCCTGGCCCTCATGTGTTCCTGGTGGTGCTCAATGTTAATAGAAGAACACCAGAAGAAAGAAAAGCTTTGGAGATCATTAAGGAGATCTTTGGAGAAGAGGCAGCAGACTACACTATGGTCTTATTTACCCATGGTGACGATCTGAAGGCAGATGAGACCTCCATAAAAGAATACATGAGTAAAGATGCTGATTTGTGTAACTTCATCGAACACTGTGGTGGAGGATATCATGTCTTCAACAACAGGGAGAGGGAAGATCGGTCTCAGGTCAGAGAGCTGCTAAAGAATATCACCACAATGGTTCAGAAAAAAGCAAGCTTCTACACCACAGAAATGTTCCTAAAAGCTGAGGAATTGATTAGAGAGGAAATGAAGCGTCGTCAGGCAGAAAATCCAGAAATGGATCCCAGAGAAGCAAGAAGATGGGCAGAGCATAACAATGAATTTATTAAGATGCTTCTAGTCTGTCTAGGTGTTATCACTGTTGCTGTTTATTCTGAAGATATTAAAGCTTTTGCTCATGTGGAGACTCCAGAGGGAGCTGCAAGTATAGATTCTGTAGTTCTTCGTGGAGCAGGAACTATTGTTGTGTCAATGAAAAAGAGAGGCTGTGCTGTACAATGAAGCAATGAGATATTATTGCCGTAGAATCATCTACTGCTTTTTCTCACATTAATGTCGTCTTTTGACATAGATAGTCTACGTTAGTATGTAATATCATGTCTGTTTGTTACAAAGTAGGTTACTAAGACATTATTCTAATAATTTGCATGTTATAATATTATAGTACATCATGAAAATCAGCATTTTTATTTGTATTGTTTCTGAAAGGCACACAAGGCATTTTATGCTGTTTTTAGTAGTAGCCTAACTTTGATGGTGAATGGAAACTCTCTCAGCCCCCTCTGGCGCTTATTCATACAAACAACCCAGCCTACTATTGGGTTTGAACTTCATTTGATCATTTGAATGATGCATCATGAATAAACATTGAGCATGATTAATGAAGGATGTTTTGTTTTCTTGTGCTGTAAGAGGAGACATACATGTAACAAATGCCTAAAAAACTGGGACCAACAAGATAAGATGTTTACAATTTTGTTTACATAATGTTTACATAATTTTTACATAATCAGTGCATAATTTTATCAGTTAGTGTTGTGTAATTTACTGTCTGCAGTGATATTTGGGCTAATGTTGTTGGGGACAAACAAAAAAAATAATCACATTTTGTTTATTTTTAATATGATGTATATATAACACAATAGACATTAATGGCCATAATAGTTACTGTGTACTGTATGTGATGCAATGATATGATGCTTACATTGGGTAAGAGAAAAGGGCTTGAGATGTCAACAGCTATACTGACATAATTGCTTCCACTAGAGGTCAGAAGTCAAGGTTTTCCCATCCTCTGTCCTCAAATAGTTTGTCAGTCTGATAAGACTCTGAGTCTGATCCAGTGGTCAACAGCACAGAAGCACTGCAAGCGACTGAATATTCTCCAAGGACTGAGTATTTTATCCAATTTTGTAAAATGTTATCTGGATAAAATGTATTTAATTTTCTGATTCAAATAGTTAATCTTGATGGTGCAGATGGTAGAGGTGCCCTTCAGGTTCCAGTTCCACTCCACCTGACCCCATTGAGTTGTCCTTGAGCAAGATACTTACAGGATACCTCCGGAGTAAGTTTATAACCCTGCTGCACGAGGCTTCTAACAGCAATGTAATTTGCATGGAATGAAAGAATTTCGAACAGCATAGACCTAACACGGACGCGAAACATGTTACATTGAGTCAACGGCACCTCAGATCTTACGTCCGGTTTCGAATAATCAGTTTCCATTGATTCAGTGTACAGTACTTTTCCGCTTCTGCGTTCACGTTCGGTCTATGCTGTTCCAAATTATTTTGTTCAACTCGCTTACTGGTGCATTTAGCATGCTTCTTCTTCAGGGCTACGCTTCAATTCACTCCAAAGGTATCCTTTAACCCCAAATCGCTCCCGGCGAGCAGGTTGGCACCTTGCATTGTAGCCTCTGCTGTTATGGCAGCAGATCCTATATCTGTGTCATTCAGGATGTAGGAGCATTCTGGAAAGTCATGAACGCGTGCAAACCGTGTTCAACAAAAAATATCTTTATGTAGAAAAAATGTAAATCCAGTTTCCATACAAATAAAGTGCTTCCAGTATCACATTTCCATGTTTCCAGGTTTCCTTCAATAAATTCTCAGTTCTTAAACAAAGTAAGCATGGCTAGCACGGCAGCACGATCAAAAAACTATGTGCATCCGTGCTCCTACAATCATTTTCTGGTCTATCGTTCTCTTCCAGCTCAGATGCGTCTTAACGCACGCTGTCAAATTAAAAGTCCTAAACATAAAATTACAATTGACCTAAACTAAGATCATTCCTATATGCATTAGATAATACAGAAATCTTATAAATACTTACACATTAATAAAATAATTATCAAATATTATCAATGGCTCTAATATCTGCTACTGGTGTGTGAATGGGTTAATGTGAGGCATACATTGTAAAGCGCTTTGAGTGCTCATAGGAGTAGAAAAGCACTATATAAATACAGTCCATTTGCCATTTAATCTCTCCATGTCTAAAATAATATCTGCCACTTACAAACACTGCATATGGGGTTTCTGTTTGTTTCCATGACCTTGTTTGGCACACCACCCCTTCTGTTTGTTGAGTTAATGACAGGGGCGTTTCTAGACTTTAAGGACAACCTGGGCTCAGCCCCAGGGTGTTTCCTAATGCGCGCGCTCTGCGCGCGCTGAAAATTTTTTTTTGGGGGGGGGGGGGGGGCACGCACACGCACGTGAAATGAAAAAGGCAATGAAGATCTATGGTATTAGAATTTTCTTTGCAGGGTATGGTTATTGCAGTTTTTCTCTGTTGCTTTGGCTCATTTCTTGAAACAGAAATTACATTCTTAAAACTGTAAGATCATTTGGCCAAACAGTCTTACAGTTCTGCACAACATTACAGCTCACTAGCAAAAGCGCATATCTCTCCCAAAACTGTTCACACATGCTCCAAAACTAGATTCCTTTCCCATGCAAAGTGTCAGTATCATCAAAATGGCAAAGATCTTTCTCAATTGCTTTGCTAGCTGCTAAGCTGCTCTGAGCCACTGACAGCGCGCGTTGCTGACCGTAAACAGTTCAGGCACGAGACTCATCTCGGGTCCCTGTTCAGCCCCGCCCCGCCCCGCCCCGCGCCGACTTCGCCTAATCAGAGACAAGTAAATATGATCCTTCCTTATTTTGATAGGCTGTGAGACAAGAAAACAAACTATAACGGAATAAAACAGCGAAACAAGTATTTCAGTTATGGCAGATTATTGAATTGTAAAGTTATATGTATAAAGCATTCAAAAAAAATTTACCCCGGGCTCGGCTCAAATTACCCCGGGCTAAAGCCCCGTAAAAATCGCCTGGCGACGCCACTGGTTAATGACTGTAATTTGGGTTTTCTATTGTAATAGAACATGCACAATAAACTGGGATTCTAGTGGTGCTAGCCTAAATTAATAAAAATAACATCATGGCAGTAGCCTGGCGATGCCATCCTACGTACCTCCACTAAATATTTTATACGTACGTAGTCTGGACCAAGCCCCCCTAGCTGCCTTTCCCTATGACATAGTCAACAGTAGCTTTCGCCCAGGCTATCATTTTCACTTTTCACT
>JAODXP020009497.1:0-14288 GCA_027497455.2 Sardinella longiceps | reverse complement strand
AAAATTTTATTACAGTAATGGAGAAAGTGGAAGTCCCTCTGTTTTTTTTATTGAGGGAACCATACATATTGTTGACAGTCATTTAGGAACATTGTAATAGCAAATGACAAAACATTAAGTATGCTACATATCTATTCAATGATGCATTCCATTTAGGGCATAGAGGGTGTTAGGTTTTTGTTGAGCCATGTAATCATTCTGCCACACTGTGCTCACTCACAGAGCAGAAATATGTGCCACTGTCACTGGGCTCCAGTTTATTCACAGTGAGGGATCCTTTGTCATTACTAGGCTTTGTGGCATTAAATTTACCATCATTGGTAACGTGCAAAGTCTGGTCCTAAACCAGTATACATGTACACAATGAGCCTAATCGATTCCCCTTGCCGTTGATGGTAGAAATACATCTGATCATAGTTGATGCCTTTAGAATGACTGCAGTTCAATTCAACAGATTTTCCTTGTTGTCCCAGCAGTCTTCCAGGAGTCTGGGTGATGCCATTTATCTCAGCAGAATCTGAATTTTAAAATGAATGTGAAAATATCTTAAAACTGAATAATAAGCAGCATATCAAGATATACATATTGCACTGGAAATAGGCTACAATAAGCTGTCAAACCTGCATGCGTCTTAGACAAGATAATGAGTACCGGTATTATGAAAGCTGCTCTCATGTTGGACATTAAAACTGAAAAAGAAAACTACATGCAGTGAGTTTAGCATACAAGGATGGGTAGGTATGGCAGAGGTATAGTAGGTGTGGCATACTTAAAGAGATGTTTCCTATTCTCAGATTCCTGTTTGGGTTAAACATCAATGGTGCAACAGCCCCCCCTGTCTGAATAAAATGGTCAATCAAAATCTGTTGTGTTTTCGTCAGCTTAGGATGTTTTTGTGCAGCTCTGTGCTGAATCTGCTACACTGTGTTCACTCACTGAACAGAAGTAAAGGCCACTGTCATCAGCCTGCACATCCTTTACTGTTAATGATCCACTCTCAGCTACAGTTTTAATAGCAGTATATTTAGTACTGCTGAAATCTTTTTCAAAGTCTTTTGTCCCAGCTGTATTAGTGAACACAATCTGTCTCATGGTCTCCCCCTGACGCTGTCGGTACCAGTACATCTGATAGTAGCCAACACCCTTAGTGTGACTACAGTTCATCTCTGCAGATTCTCCTTGTTTTTTAAACAGTATTCCAGGCATCTGAGTGACATCATTCCCCTCAACAGACTCTGTGTAACAAGAAGACAATGTGGAAAATAACACTTGTTAACACTTTGTGTTGTTGTTGCTGAAATATGCACTCATGTGTATCTCGGGTCTATATAATCTCAACATAAATAATGTAACACCTGCATTCCAGAGTAATGTCAATAGTAGCACTATGAGAGATGTGTTCATACTGGACCTGAGAGCAGAACTGAGATGAGTGATATGAGCGGACACAGAACACAGATTATGCAGGGGGCTTGGAGCTCATACAGGAAGTGACTACATCTACACTTCACATGTTCTAACAACTTCTCATGCTGCAATGTCAATGATTAGAGGTCTTTAATGCTGTACGAAAGACAACATAGGGATAGGAAGCACTGATGGATCTGACATCAGTGTTCATGATTTCTTGCATGTGCTTAGCCTATTGGTGCACCACCAGTTGTGTCACTTCAAGGAAGTGGGAAACACAGTAGTTTGTTGATTAACAATCAGGTGCTGTGGAGTTTGGATTGTCCACACTTAAAACTGTTTATTTGAAAAACAAATACAGTATGTGTATGGAGATTTCTACAATAGGCATATGCAAGAGTAAAAAGTAAATAACTTCAAATGAATTAAAATTTGTCACCTGCTACTGTGGTTATAATTATCATGGTAATCAAACAAAAGGAAGTCATGTCAGTCAAACAAGATGTGGCAGAAAGAGAAACAGTATTGACAAGATAACTCAAGGCCACATGAGGACGTCTTTCTGTAATGAGCAGGTGTTCATTTACAGGGTTCCTTGTCAGTTTTTGATAACGTTACACAATATCCTACATCACTGTGTCTCTTGCTTGGCACAGAAGTACAGAGCGCTGTCAGTGTGATGTGCTTTATGCAGGGTCAGTTGTGGCGGCTGGCAAAGAACTTGTCCTTTAGCGACTCCTCTACTGTGGTGACATAGGAGTACACAACCAGCTCCAGAGGTTTCCCCAGCTTCTGCCAGAACCAGTACATGCTGTTATCATTCGAGCTTATCTGGGAGCAGTTGAGAGTCACATTCCCCCCTCCTTTGACAATCAGGTTAGGACTCTGTTTCACCGCAGATCCTGAAGGAAAATAGAAACAAGAATAAAGATGAAAAGATCACGCATGACTGATGCATGTTATCTAACAGTGACAGAAAATAGCAAGGAATTAGATCTTTTTTTTTTTTTTTTAAATACATTTACCGGTTGCTAATAACAGCAGGAGAAACACAGCTGCTGCCATCTTCAATTCACTTTATGTGCTTCTGTGCTTCACTGAATGCATTTTTAGTTAGTCTCTGTGGCCCTCTAGAGGTAGGCCTACAGTAAGCCCATTTTTCCAACAACCCAACCCAACCCAACTTTTTTTCCCCCTGTCAATTGGTGACTAAGCTCATTGAGCTGATATTTCTGCTTAGAGGTAGACTGTGGAACAATGTTGCATTCATCAGTATTGTTTGAGTCGATGAGTCTGGAAACCCACAGTTGGTCCTTTTGACAATTAATTGAGTACTGGAACCTGTAGCTCCAAACAACTCCAAATGTTTTTATTTATTTTCTTTTTATTTACATGTCATGGCAATTGAGTAGTTAAAGCAGGTATACAGTAAGTGCAAACACTCAAACTGATTTGTTGTAAAAACAGTAACAGAGTCTGTGAGTAGGCTGAAGGTAATATAATGATAACTTCAGATAGAAGATCTTCTGATGTATACAGTAGAAGCAACAGGGTTTTTGTTGAGCCATGCAGTCATTCTGCCACACTGTGCTCTCTTACTGAGCAGAAATATGTGCCACTGTCACTGGGCTCCAGTTTATTCACAGTGAGGGATCCTCTCTCAGCATCAGGCTTGGTTGTGTTAAATTTACCATTATTGTCAATATCAAACACTGGATCTCCCTTAGCTACTGTGTAAACAATTTGTGTCATTGATTCCCCCCGCCGTTGTCTGTACCAATACATTTGATAATAGCTAGAGCCCTTGGAGTGGCTGCAATCCATCTTAACAGATTGTCCTTCTTTTTCCCACAGTATCTCAGGCTGTGTGACACCATTGATATTCTCCACTAAATCTGAACAGAGAGAACAGAAACAGAAAATAATGTTTAAATGTATTACAGAAAACTAAATTTTTACTACCATATTTAAGCATTATTTACAAGCATGTGAATCATTATTACACTGCAAATATACAAGCTTAGAAACCTGCAGTCTTGAGAAGTGAGGAGATGAGGATTACAATTGCTGTGTTCATACTGGATTTCAGTAGCAGAACTGATGGTGAAGGATCAGAAAGATTTGACTTTAGAGGAGGGCAGATGTGGATTTGGGCTGTAGACCTGTGTCACTGCTTACCTCACTCACGTCAGATGTAGCGCTACGCGCGTTCATCTGATATTCAGCGATAGACGAATTATTTCAGGAGCCAGAAATCCTTGAATCTAACTGGGCAAACGGCTTGTCCATCAAATTAATTGACGTACACTGCAGCCAACCACATCGAAACCAACCGAAGACGCTCGTTACGTTTGTTGGATTGGTTGGATTCAAAACAGTTGCTTCTTCGCTACGTCACACCCTCTACAGCAGCCAGCGGCCCTGATTGGTCCGGTTAGAGAATAATGGCTTGCAATCTCTCTGATGGGCTTCAACATCAGATCGTTGCGCGGAAGTGCCTTACGAAAGTTACGTAGCGCATGATCTGACGTGAGTGAGGTAATGTCACTGCAGGGCAACACCTCCATCTGAATGTGCATTTCATTGTCTCTGTGGCCCCCTAGAGGTTACACAACCTAATGACTTCATCAGCCCCTGGACCTCAAAACAGCCCCAACATTTTATGTCATGTTTTGTAATTACAATACATACAAGCAATATAAAATGCCAAAGTCTGAGTATAAAATAGCCAGGACCTCGACAGCATTTTTGTAATGTACAAAATGTATTGTATGTACTGTATGTTGAACTGTATATTGTAAAAAATATTAAGCAACCAGTAAGTTAGAGGCTCAAGTATAACATGTGGTAAAATGGGTAAATGATAACTGGTAGGGTCTGTACAGCTACAAATACCATAAAATCCCCACAGTGCCCTCTTATTGCTGAGGGTAATGATAATGTAATGATTGCTGATACAGCATCAGAGTTGTATAAAGTACTGGAGTAGAGGAGTAGAAGTAAAAGTACCATATCAAAAAAATTACTTGAGTGGAAGTAGAAGTGTTCTTTAAACACCATACTTAAGTGGAAGTACTAATGTATTCAAAATGTTTTGTACTTAAGTATTGCAAGTAAAAGTATTCTAAAAATTGCTACTTAAGTACTGAAAGTAAAAGTAAAAGTACTGTGAATATTAAAGAAAGCTGTCAAAAGTTTGAATATCATATTGTTTTACATTTATTTGGCTGAAATAGTCTGTTTGGCCATGGACTCTAAGTAGGGCCAGGAATGGTCACCACCATTCCCCTCACTACAATCATTCGAAGTTAAAGAACTTGGTGGTCTACTTCCATCTAGAAATGGAGCAGTAGACTGACCCTTGCTAATCGTTCCCAATTGACTGCGTTCAGTACTGCGAAAGGTCGAAGGGGACCATGAGGTCTCTTATACCGCTTGAATCGCCCAATAATTATAATAAAAACCTGGTGATCGTCTGGTCTAGCATTGAAAGGCTATCATTGGATGTGGTATGATTTGTAACATTTTTATAAAAGTAACGAGTAACTAATCAGCACATAAAAAATGTAACGAAGTAGAAGTATTAAATTCATCAAAAAAATGTAGTGAAGTAAAAGTGGAAGTAGGAGAAAAAAAGAATACTCCAGTAAAGTACAGATACTGTATTTTAGTACTTAAGTAGACTACTTAAGTAGTTCTACTTCGTTACTATACATCTCTGTACAGCATACAGCAAAAGGGTTTTTGTTGAGCCATGTAGTCATTCTGCCACACTGTGCTCACTCACAGAGCAGAAATATGTGCCACTGTCACTGGGCTCCAGTTTATAAACAGTAAAGGATCCCCTGTAAACATCAGGCTTGGTCGCGTTAAATTTATCATCATTATCAACATAAAACTGTGGTTTTGCCCCAGCTGTTGTGTAAACAATTTGTGTCATTGAATCCCCTTGACGCTGACGGTACCAGTCCATTTGAAAATGGGTAGCATCTTTGGAATGGCTGCATTCCATCTTCGCAGATTGTCCCTCTTTTTCCCACAGTATCTCAGTCTGTGTGACACCATTGATATTCTCCGCTAAATCTGAACAGAGAACAGAAACAGAAAAGAATTTAAATGTATTACAGAGAACTACATTTTTAGGCTACTACCATATTAAAGTATTATTTACTACCAGATAAATCATTACACTGTAAATGTACAAGCTTTGGAACCTGCAGTCTTGAGAAGTGAGGAGATGAGGATTACAAATGCTGTGTTCATACTGGATTTCAGTAGCAGAACTGATGGTAAAGGATCAGACAGATTTGACTTTAGAGGAGGGCAGGTGTGGATTTGGGCTGAAGACTTGCGTCACTGCGGGGCAACAGGTCCCTCTGAATGTGCATTCCATTGTCTCTGTGGCCCCCTAGAGGTTACACAAAGGACTTCATCAGCCCCTTATGTCATGTTTTATAATTGCAATACATATAAGCAATATAAAACGCCAAAGTCTGAGTATAAAATGGCCAGGACCTCAATAGCATTTTGTAATGTAGAAAATGTATTGTATGTACTGTATGTTGAACTGTAGGCTATATTGTAAAAATATTAAGCAACCAGTAAGTTCCCAGATCCCTGAGAGGCTCGAGTATAACATGTGGTAAAATGGGTAAATGATAACTGGTAGGGTCTGTACAGCTACAAATACCATAAAATCCCCACAGTGCCCTATTATTGCTGAGGGTAATGATAATGTAATGATTGCTGGTAGTGCATACAGCAACAGGGTTTTTGTTGAGCCATGTAGTCATTCTGCCACACTGTGCTTACTCACAGAGCAGAAATATGTGCCACTGTCACTGGGCTCCAGTTTATGAACAGTAAAGGATCCCCTGTAAACATCAGGCTTGGTCGTGTTAAATTTATCATCATTATCAACATAAAACTGTGGTTTTGCTCCAGCTGTTGTGTAAACAATTTGTGTCATTGAGTCCCCTTGACGCTGACGGTACCAGTCCATTTGATAATAGGCAGCATCTTTGGAATGGCTGCATTCCATCTTAGCAGATTGTCCCTCTTTTTCCTACAGTCTCTCAGTCTGTGTGACACCATTGATATTCTCCGCTAAATCTGAACAGAGAGAACAGAAACAGAAAAGAATTTAAATGTATTACAGAGAACTACATTTTTAGGCTACTACCATATTAAAGTATTATTTACTACCAGATAAATCATTACACTGTAAATGTACAAGCTTTGGAACCTGCAGTCTTGAGAAGTGAGGAGATGAGGATTACAAATGCTGTGTTCATACTGGATTTCAGTAGCAGAACTGATGGTAAAGGATCAGAAAGATTTGACTTTAGAGGAGGGCAGGTGTGGATTTGGGCTGTAGACCTGTGTCACTGCGGGGCAACAGGTCCATCTGAATGTGCATTTCTTAGAGTGGTCTCTGTGCCCCCCTATAGGTTAGACAACCGAACAACTTCATCACCTTCAACTTCATTTTTTTTGGTTTGAATTATTGCAGTACATACAAGCAATGTAAAATGACAATGTGTGATATGGTATAAAATGGCCATTACCTTGACAGCAATTTCTAATATACACAATACATTGTTACAATATGTTGAACTGAATATTGCAAAAATATCAAGTAACCAGTAAATTCCCAGAGCACTGAGAGGCTAAATAAAATGGATAAATGATAACTGCTGGTAGTGGTTTTGTGCAGCTAGAAATACCATAAAGTCCTCACCGTGCCCTGTTAAGCTGATAAAATTGCTGGTAGTGCATACAGCCAGGGCCGTTTCAAGGTACTTAGGGGGCCCCAAGCAAACAGGACATGGGGGCCCTTCACCTCCCATAAACACCTACATGAATCACATCATCAATATAATTATTGGTATTGTACAGTTGTCTAACTCCAATTTAAAGTCATTTTTTGTTGAAAAACACCACCAACTTAACTGCTAAAATGATTAAACAGTCAATCTTGGGGGCCCCTTTCAGCCTGGGGCCCCAGGCAATTGCCTGGTTTGCCTGCCTTGTTGTGACGGCCCTGCATACAGCAGCAACAGGGTTTTTGTTGAGCCATGTAGTCATTCTGCCACACTGTGCTCACTCACAGAGCAGAAATATGTACCACTGTCACTGGGCTCCAGTTTATTCACAGTGAGGGATCCCTTCTCAGCATCAGGCTTGGTTGTGTTAAATTTACCATTATTATCAACGTAGAACTGTGGTTTTGCCCCAGCTGCTGTGTAAACAATTTGTGTCATTGATTCCCCTTGACGTTGCCGGTACCAGTCCATTTGCCAATAGCTAGTGCCTTTGGAGTGGCTGCATTTCATCTCAGCAGGTTGTCCTTCTTTTTCCCATACTTCAGGAGTCTGTGTGACATCCTTTATCTCTGCTAAATCTAAACAGAAACAGAATTAAGAAGGTTTGTGCCAAAGGCCTAGAAGCAGGATATCGTAATTTTACAGCATATATATATAAACTTTGAAACCTGCAGTTCTGAAAAGTAAAGAGATGATGGTTATAAATGCTGTCTTCATGCTGGAGTTCGAAAGCAGAACTGATGCCAAAGGACTTGGAACAATTTGACTTTGGGCAGGGATGGGTTTGTCAGTCAAGCAATGTGTGACACCACGGAGCAACAGCTCCCCCTGTCTGAATAAAGCAGTCATTGCAACCTCAGTGTTCTTAGCTTGGGAGGTTTTTGTTCAGCTCTGTGCTGAATCTGCTACACAGTGTTTACTCACTGAGCAGAAGTAAAGGCCACTGTCTCCAGTTTGCACATCATTTACTGTTAATGATCCATTTTCAGGTGCAGTTTTTACAGGAGTATATTTACTACTGGGGAAATTTTCTCCAAACTCTTTAGTACCGTATGAGGTAGTGAACACGACTAATGTCATGGTCTCCCCCTGCAGCTGTCGATACCAGTACATTTGATTGTAATCAACGCCCTTAGTGTGACTGCACTTCATCTGTGCAGAATCTCCTTGTTTTTTCAACATTACTCCAGGCATCTGAGTGACATCGTTCCCTTCAGCGATGCCTGTGCAACAAAAAGGGGTGATTTAAAAGTTTTTTTTTTTTTTTTTTTTTTTAAAGGCATGTACTACATTTACACAGATTTCATCATAATATGTCATTATCTTGTAGGCTATCTCTGATATTGTGTCTTATTAAATCATGTTAGGCCTACCTGTACTCCACAGTGATGCCAGTAGTAGCACTATGAGAGTTGTATTCATACTGGACTTGAGAGCAGAACTGAGATGAGTGATGAGTGGATACAGAGCACTAGTTATGCAGGGGGCTTGGAGCTCACACAGGAAGTCTTTAGGCTACAACAGATGCTCATCACCACTGTCACATCTGAAATGGTCATTTAATTGTCATCACTATGATGGTTAAACGATAGCCTAATTACAGGACAAGAAATAAAGGCTCTCTGGCAAGAAGAATCTGACAAGTTAAACACTAAAATACCTTAAAAACACCTCATGTAGGCCTATAGGCTTACACGCTATCTGAGCCAAATACTTCAATTTTAATCGGTTCATAATCCAATTGAAAGAGCCTAACCTTCTTATGTTTTATAAAATCTAGCCTAATATGAACCCATGGCAAGCCTTGAACACATTCAATTAAAAGACATTTGAAAATCAACCTACCTTAAAAAAAACCACCTATCAGCATGGCCTAATTATGCATTTAAAGTAGCCTAGGCCTAAAGTTTGAATCATGCTAATGCAAATATACTAAGTTTGCTTTAGCGCCTGCATCATCTTCTGGAAGAACTGATGGCGCAAAAGAGTCAAAAGGGTGCAACAATGAAGCAGAAAAGGCATGGGCAAGGTAACTAAATCTCCTAGGTCTACAATGGCTAGGCCATTTAATGTAAAAGACTATGACAAAGCATTATCCTATTCATCTTGGATACGCTTGTAGTAGGCCTAATGTAGCAGTCAGGACCACACAATTTTGGTTCCACAAGGAACTTTTAACTTGACAAAATAATCAGACACGCTGCTGACTTCACACAGTTGCACGTTTTGTTGCCAATTTCACACAACCGGAAGTAAACTCACGGGGAGGTTATGTACGTCCATACCCCACAGTTATGTCAGAGAATGTTAAATAAGTTCAGTTCAGTTATGTTCAACTTTTTCATTTAAAACACTGGGGAGACCGAAGGATCATTCACACCAAGGGAGAACCTTTTGCAAGTAGGCTACATTAGGATACGGAATTAAATGTGATTTTAGGAAGTTTCATGACATGTAACGTTAACTTAGCAAGTTGCAAGCTGGCAATGATGCCCTGTAGGTTAACATTAACATTAGGTTGCATTATTGGACACCAATATCAGAACATTACATTTTATCTAGCCTATTGAATGGTTTGTCATTTTTAGGAATAAAGCTAGGGTTTGTAAATGTCAAAAACAAAGCATGTCTTTAACGTTACCACGTTGCAGTTGCGGAGTGACCTTCTGGATCTGGACACTGGTTCATGGCATTGCATGAAACTATGCAAAAGCACGAAGGCTTAAGTTATTAACCCTCAATTTGCTTCCATGTAAACATATGAAAGAACAATCGTGTAGGCCTACTAACGTTACGAGAGTGGCTCAAAGCTTATGACAACGTTAATTGAACTGGTGATCCATTGATAGATCATTGATTGGTTAAATTATTAGTATCATATTGTCAGCTTACCTAACAATTAATTGCACATGGTAATTTGATATTTTTTTTTATAAAGTCCAAAATGTAAATGTGTCCAAATGATAATGTCATTTGCCCACTAGGGTGCGGTAAAGGGATGCTTCTGATGTTTGGGTATGATACAAACAAAGAGTGTAAGCTTCTATTCTATTGACCATTTGCAGCGACGTCATAATATCACGTCACGATTTTTGCTGGACGGCGGAAGTGCGAAATTGTAAACACGGAGCTAATGGAGGGCAACGCTATTCTGACCGGCAAAGTTGTGTTTCTCCGATGATTTCGCTAAGTCTTTGCAGTCTATGTCTGTTCTGTTGTCGGTGGAGGTGTGTCACCTTGAGAGTGTCCATAGACAGCGGTATATAGACAAAATTAATCATGCTGGATTAGAAAAATATCCCTACATTCACTGATATAACCAAAGCTGACACTAAGCGTGCCCACGGGGACGGACACACACAACTCACAGAATACAACTTTGATGAAAGGAAAACAGCTAGCTGAAGAGCTGTTTTGATAGACCATAAAGATAATCCTTGCTTTAAACTACTGCCCCCCAAAAATGACACACCAATGAACATACAGCATAAAGCCAGCCGCTCCAAAATAAAAACCACGAGTCTTACCTTCATGCAATTAACAAAGTACGAACTAGCTTGCTCTTCTCGGCAATCTTGTGTATGGATAGCATTGTCATTATTACAAGCCCAGTAGTAGTGCTAGTGCAGCTAGCTAAAGCTGAATACGAGTTGATCAATCTGTCAATTTCACGCATTTTCACTGTCAGTAAACAGTGCTCTATTAAACTTTTCACGTTTTTGTTCCGCTTCCCCACTTGTCTCGCTTGATAGCCCGGTTAATTTTTTTTTTTTTTAGCCTAAACTCTCGGTTAAATGTGGTGGCTAGATGACGTTCAATTGCCAAGTCAACAACCCAAACGATTTGGTTTGCCAGGGGCGTTGTAGTGGGGGGAGGGGGGACTGAGTAACCAGGGCCCCAAAAGGAGGGAGTGCCCAGCCTGCTATTGTATTCTAGGCGGTGAGGGGGGCCCATGGCCACTGCTTGTGCATAGGGCCCAGAATTTGGTGCTACACGATTCTTCCATTAGCTTAATATAAAAGCTTTTAAAAACAATCAAATAAACAGAGATTTGTTAAATTTCAAACCATGCACAATTTCTGACATCCAAAAAAGAAAGCTGGCTGCAGAATAATGTAGATAGACAAACAATTTGACAGTGATTACGACTGTAATGTTAAAATTCAAATGTGGTATAAATATTGATCATATTACAATAGTCTAATATGATCACAAAAGTCTAATTTGACTGTTTTTGTGCCATTTACAATAGCAGATGCACAATAGGAATTATAAGAAATTATTAGGTCTGTACTTTTTAATGGCGGAATTCTGCCTGAGTTGTTGGCCAAGAAACATTGCCTACTTGCCCATAAATATAAGAATGCTCAAGAAATAAGTGTGGTAGGCTTACAAAGCACACAAAGGAAGAGAATAAATCGTTGTTGTTTTAATAGATAGACAACAGAAGTTATATTATTTGACATTGTCAACCCCCTCACCCACCCCAAACACACCCTACTCCAAACACATACACACAGAGACATCCCTCCTTCCTTCCCCAAAATCACTTCTCTGTACATGAAAATGTTTGCGCAAAATAAATGTTTTGCAACTTTGAATAAATTGATTATTACTACATTGTTCATCACAGGAAATAATTATTACAGATACGGTTTCAATGACTAATCACGTGGTACCACTGAGGGACAGAGATTTGTTAATGCACATGCTACTCTTGCGATTTTATCTAGAGTGGTGTAGCCGTTTTCAGAGGTTTGAAGAAGAGTTATTGGCACAGGCCCTTGCAACATTCTGTATTTAGATCTCGTCAGTCCAATTACTCTCTCAACATGTATGCAGACTGCTGCTAGTCTCCTAGTGTCTTCTATTTCAAATGCACTCAGTTGTTTTTTTGCCACGTGTGAATGCCAGTGTTTCTACTCTCGCACACAGTCCAACCTGATCTTTGATGGTAAAGCCTCTGTCAGCCAGGATCATGTCCCCAGGTAGAAGATTATCCAGGAACCCACTGTTGGCAGCTATTTGAGGGTCTGTTGTCCGGCCACCCCAGCCCTTAGAGATGAACAAAATCACTCCCTGTGGTGTAATGCCTATTAGGTATTTCATGGTGCTGTGACTTGTACTGGGAGTACGTCTATGCTCTAGCTTTCAGGTCCTTCGGTTTGTCGGTGAAGATCTCGAAACAGTTGATTATTGCCATACATTTCTTAAAGCTTTTACGAAAACACATAGGTAAGGACACTTGTACATATTCTCACAAAGGGCACACAACAGATACAGGCACTAATTGCTCATTCAGATGACTAATTACATTTGTAAACACTCTAGAAACACTACAGTTGTGTACCCCAACTAGATAAGACAGACATTGAATTGGCAAGTTAATTTTAAGTCTCATTAAAGTCAATACTAGTTGCTGGAAACAGGTCAATTGTGGCTTATCTTTGAGACATAGTTTTACCAGATTAAGCACTGCCATTAACACCATCAAATTTGGGAGACCAGTTATGGCTTTCACCTTCTCATCTATTTTGAAAGTGTCCTCATCAAAAAGATCTGAAGACGCACACTTCTCATTCAGCTCAATGTTTTCCTTACACAACTGCTGGCTTTCAACCAGCAGTGTAGAGATGTCCTCTGATGATAGGTCTGTCTGGCACACTGCATCACACACATTGCTCATACTGACTTCTGACGGGTCTTCACAGTCCATGACATCCTGAACAACAGCTCTTGCTACTTGCGATCTTGAGTCTTCCCGTCTCGTCTTCTTCAGGTTTTCTTGGAGTTGAAATTTCTCAAGATTTCCGAGAGCTTTCCTCTTCTCTGGTGACTTAGTGTGAGCAAAGACTGTGGGTACATAGTTAGGAGACAGGGAATCATCACTCTTCTTGCCTGGAGAAAGATTAGAGAAAGTCAGTCACTGTCTGTTGGAGCCAGAACGAGTTATCAACATATATATGTTATGAACGTATGGTTATTTATTTGTACATTCATACACTTTAAAGTATATTATTTTCTATGATTATGTTTATTAGATTAATTTCAAACAAGAATCAATTCATCACGCTTAGACCAAATAAATATAATTACGCCTATCAAGCCCACGTACTCAAAATCAGCTGTTTTCACTCACAAAGCTTTTGAGTGCCAAACAAGGCTAACGTTATATGTTGCATTGAATTTACACCGTCAGATACCAACATAAATGCCTGGCATTTGGACAGAATATTTTGAGTTATGAGGAGAGACTTAGACAACGTCAGATAAATATCTCAGCATATATGTAAGGATCTTATCAATCTAACGTTAGTCAGCAACACTACCACAGACCAAATCTGGCACAAATGTTGACATGGGATGGCAATTGACCGAATCAGACAATGTAGACACACATAGACGTTATCCTGCATGCAAAACTACTGCAGACATTTCATGTGATACAACAAATCTGTTTAAAATTAAAATTAGGAATAGAGAATAGGCTACCCCCTCAGGCAGACAACGTTAAATTGATGGTTAGATTGAACCACAACCTGGATCTCAGCGGAGATAGCTAACTTTTGCGTTAGCATTACGTTAGCTTCAAACTTGTTCTGAGGAGTTGTCTGTGGTAAATCTTTTATTCCCGATACTAACTGAGTGAAAAAAATTGAGTTTCCAGACTTCGCATTTGTCAAATAATACCATAAAGTTGTAGCCCAAATAAGATGTAAATAAAAACTTACCCTGTAAAAAATGCTCACTGCAGTGCATTGCCTTGAGTAGCTGGACGTTACCATTGACAGTAAAGGACGTTACCAATCTTTGCGGTTGATTGCCGCGATCTCTCTCGGGGATCCTGTAGAAAAAACGCCTGGCTTGTAGCCTTGTCTATTTGAGCAACCGACGGCACAACAGGAGATAACCATTTTTCTTTTCCTCCCGAATATTACTGTGATAAATATAATTACGCTCAGTGCTGCGCTAGACTGTCCAATGGAAAATTCTTTTCTTTTGCCGTCCAGCACTTGAGCGCGAGATCACGTGACGTCACCTGCAGAAGGTCAA
>JAODXP020009496.1:0-14479 GCA_027497455.2 Sardinella longiceps | reverse complement strand
TGTAGTCGGTGGCGGTCCGCACCGCACACGGGTCTCGAAACTCCGCCACCCCCGCAAGCAACAAACTCCCAGCGTGGGAGTGGGACGCCTAACCAACTGAGCTAAAAGCCCGAGCTTCTAACTCAGCGTGTTAGAAGTGCCCATGGAATTGGGTGATGAGGATTTACACGTACTACCGCCGAGCTAGCCGAGCTAGCCGGCCTCCGTTACACATAGCAGTATATATGATTCTAAGACATGCAGCGGCTCAAAGTCTATCGATTGCAAATGTGTCACAGACCATTGCAATTTGCATGTCTCTTTGTTTTGTACAGTGGATAACAACCCAGGGGTCCGTTTTGTTGTTTGCAATGCAATTTCCCATAGCCAACTAGTCTAACTAAGGATGATATTCTCCCAGGTCCAAAAAAGTGCTTACAGCAGACTAAAATGCATATAGAGCCAAGGACGTTTTTTTGACTTGGGAGAAAACCGACAAAAACCATGGAATAGTGCTTTTTTTTTTAACCTTCTCTGATAAATGATTAGCAATAGCAGCTGCTGTATGCTTTTGAGAAACAGACACCTGATTAGCCGATGTGAGAGCTAGGGATGGATATTGATAAGATTTTATCAATATCAATGCCATTATCAATTCTGCCTATCAATCCAATTCCTTATCAATACTCTTATTGATTCCTGAGTAGACTAGTTCATGCCAAAAAAAGGCAGTCTTAATAGGCTCAATATGGTAGGCTATGTGAATCAATGGAGTTAATGTGATAGCTTGCTATGAAAATTGCAGTTAGCACGAGGCACTATTGCACCACGACGTGCGGGCAGAGAAACCAAAGAATTGATAAGAGAATTGATAACGTTTGGAGACATACAATATCGATGGAATTGATCATTTTGAACCGGTTCTGAATTGGAATTGGTTCTTGATACCCAACCCTAGTGAGAGCAGTTTTAGAATAGAGGATGTCCAGCAGATGTGCCTGAGGCCTGCAGCCTTGCCCCTCACCTCTCTTTCTCCAGGTCGGCCTCGTAGGGGCGTCTGCCAGGGTCCTGGAGGTAGCTGGAGTGGTAGCCAGCATTGCTCCTGGATCTCCCGCCTCTGCTCTTCTTGCACCTGTACTTGCTCCACAGGTCACGGTTTTTGCCCCCCGTCACACAACAGGTGAGCTTCTTCACTGGAGCAGCCAGCTTCTTCTTCACCACAGAGCTCATGGTTGACACTGAGGTTAGGCTTCAAGGTGTGTGTGTATGTGTGTGTGTGTGTGTGTGGATGGAAAGCAATGAGTGGACGTTGACTGTACTATCTGTGAGTATGAACCAATGTGTGGATGTGCTGTTTAATTATGATTAAGGAGAGACTTGTTTCGTTCATGCTCATAATGTGTGTGTGTGTGTGTGTGTGTGTGTGTGTGTGTGTCTGTGTGTGTGTGTCAGTCAGAGATGAGCAATCACAAACTGACGAAGTTGACTCATAAGCTGGGGTCTGCAAAGACAAGGACACACAAACAGTCACTGATGTACTGTATAAATACACACTCACTCACACATAGACATGCACGTTTATGCAAAACTATATGATATACCAAAATAGAGGCTACCAAGAAAGTGAATCTGAAGAGACATTATCAAGGATGAGTATTTACAAGCACACACACACTGACAAACCACACACTCACACACAAAACCAAGCACACACATTGGCGCAACCATGGTAGAGCATATTACTCATGAAAGATAAACACTACTAATAGAGATAACCTACATTTCTGCAGTCAGGACGACCTGCCCAACACATGCCAATGATTTATCTCAGCACATCCACACACACACACACACACACACACACACACACACACACACACACACACACACACACACACACACACACACACACACACATGCAAGGCCATTTTAAGAGAGGTTCAAGTGATCCAAGGCTGTGAATCTCTCTCTACATTTGTCTCTCTCAGGCCCCAGACCTGACTGGAGCTAAATCAAACCCAAATTTCAAACAATTCACAGGCAAATCCACGCTAGTTTTGTCCTAGTGTCAGCTAGCACTGGAAATCATTGCTGTGTGTGTGTGTGTGTGTGTGTGTGTGTGTGTGTGTGTGTGTGTGTGTGTGTGTGTTTACCTGCGGGAGGTCTCCTTAGCTGCACCAGCTGGTACCAGTCTGGTAATCACTGAGCCTCAGGCGTAGAAGAGGAAGAAGATAATATCCTCCACTCCGTTCTCCTCTTTCTCCCCCTTCATCTTTCTATTCATCCGTCTGTTCCTTCCCTCTCTTCCGTTACCATGTAGTCCTCATCTGAACAGCACCTTCCCTCTTCTCTCTTGATTCCGTCCCGCTCCCTTGGTTGTGTGTGTTTGTTTGTGAGTGTCTGGAGAGGAAGTGTGCTGTGTAGCTAGTGGAGGTTTAGCTGGGGCTCGCCCTCGCTCCCTGCAGGTCAGATTACTGGCCTAAAGCCTTTAGTGCACGGGAATCTCGTTAGCCCTTGCAGGAGAGACACGGTTGGCTCACGTGCCTTAAAAAGGGCAATGACACCCACTCAGCACACACACACACAACACACACACACACACACAATGACTGCACAGGTAGGGATGATGACAGCACGCCACATCGTGCCATGCCACGCCATGCAAGCAGTTGCTGATGCATGCTGGGTAAACGTGAATCTGTGGGAATCTTGGCGATCAGCAGAGTGCAGGGAAGAATGCCATGCATTCAGGTGAGATGTCCTTAATTAGCAATCAGACTGCAGTAAAATACAACCACTCACAGTCACACCCTGCCAAGGAACAGCTCCCCTTTGAATGGATGAGGGCCAGATCTGAGCCTAATCTGGGCCAGGTGTACTCTATGGTCAGCTATTATAATGGTAAAAAATAAATCATTCATATACAGTCATGCAGAAAATGAAACTATCTTTCATCTTTGTGTGCCAATTACAATATACATGCTATATGTCTTCAAATCAATAAAACACTAATCACAAAAAACAATATCCCTCATTATGCCTGTAAATTTACAGTATATGCAAGTAATTATACTGTAAAAATGTTCTCTGTGACCCCCTGTCAGTGCCAGGCCCATAGAATCATCCTACACCCTTGCGTCACCCTTGGCCATATGTATGCAACATAAATTGGGAGTACCCCTGAGGTGAAACTCCTTGATAAACAACAACACACCAGGGAAATCTGTTTAATCTTACATGGTGAATGGAGATGTACTGTAGTGTGGCAGTAAGTGTGACTGCTGTGTATATCCAATGATTTTCCTCACAGTCCATGGGGGTGGGCTTGTCTGTTTACAATAATCTTTCTGTGGGAGCATCAGTAGCGATAGCATTAGCATTGCTAGTGACTCATCTCTCATGCAGTGATAGCTCATGTAGCTGCATTGCAGTTCAGTTGAGAGTCAGTGAGAGCATCAGTGCAATAGTTAGCATTGTAGTGACACATGCATAGCATTAGCATTGCCAGTGACTCATCTCTATGTAGTACTGCATTGTAGTTCAGTTGAGAGCATCAGTAGCAATAGCATTAGCATTGCCAGTGACTCACTCTATGTAGTATTGCATTGTAGTTTAGTTGAGAGCATCAGTAGCTAGCATTAGCATTTCCAGTGACTCATCTCTATGTATTATTGCATTGCAGTTCAGGTGAGAGCATCAGTAGCAATAGCATTACTGTTAGTGACTCATCTGTCCATATGTGTAGCATTGTGTTGTAGTTTAGTTGAGAGCATAAATAACGATAGCAGTAGCATTGATGCTAACTCCTCTTCCCAGCACAGCGCTGGATTGAAGCCAGCAGGCTAATTATTAAACCTCTTTGTTTAAAAACGGACTTTTTACCTCATAAGGTAATGCCTTATGTATGTGTGCGTGTTTGAATGTGTGTGTTGTTGTGGCCTCCTTCTAGGGTCTCTCAGCGTTGAACATATGGTAGGATGTGAGGTTATACAGGTGACTAATACAGACAGCTGTGTGTGTGTGTGTGTGTGTGTGTGTGTGTGTGTGTGTGCGCGCAATACTTACTGACAGGTGGAAGGCTACAAAGGCTGTTGTGTCCAGCCGTCCAACTGCTGACTCATGCTTAGTAGTGATAATCAGACACACACGCACACACATGGGCACACAAACACACACACAAACGCATGTACACACACACACACACACACACACACACACATCAATACAAAGGAACGGAAAGAGGTTTTTTTTTGTGTATGTGTGTGTGTGTGTGTGTGGTGAGAGAGAGAGAGAGAGAGAGAGAGAGAGAGAGAGAGAGAGAGAGAGAGAGAGAGAGGGAGTAGAGAGAAACAGGCATGAAAGAGTCTCAAGGCCTGTCCGAATACTATCTCTCTTTGCTTGGACAGATGAGGACACCATCTTGTTGATAAAGTAGACAGCCCCTCATCAATCTGCACAAGTAAACATACATTCACACACAACACACACACACACACACACACAAACACACACACACACACACACACACACACACACACACACACACACACACACACACACAGGTTGTGTTGGTGGTGTCAGTACTGTTAACTAATAATAATAGGATAGCCATTACTTTATAGAATCATTGGCAAATGGCCACCATCATCAATGTTACTCCAATAATAAGGCCAACATGACTATTGTGCATGAAATCCTACAACTAATGCAGGCTAGATGTTATAGCCATGGCTGTGCCGTGAGTGGCGAGTGAAGTGCCCATACTGTGACTGACTGGCATGATGAGCACACAGACTGGCACTGGAGGCAGCAGCAGCCTAATCCGTAGTACCAGCCTGAGATGTGACAGACAGGCGGGCGGGCAGGCAGGCAGGCAGGCGGGTAACACTGAGCTCAAGTGAATTCTGGGCATGTGTGTGTGTGTGTGTTGTCTGTCCGTCTATCTGAAGGTCACTGAAGGACAGAGGTTCAATGGGCCCAAAAAGAACTGTGATGTCTGTGTAAATGCCACAGGCTTTTAAATGCCATGTCATTTACATAAATTATACTCCAGCAGCTCCAGTTTCATTAACTCTGTGACATCAATTATATTATATAATTCAAGTAATTTGCATGCGTACATGTGAAAACTTTAATATTTAGTCTGGTTAAATATGTTTGGTGACAGGGGTGTGTTTATGTAAAGGATGGTGTGTGCGTCTTCCTTGTGTGTGTGTGTGTGTGTGTGTGTGTGTGTGTGTGTGTGTGTGTGTGTGTGTTTGTGTGTGATGTCATGTGATTTAACATAAAGTGATGTGATGGCGTGTGATGTATTCTGTGCATGTTTGTGTGTGTGTGTGTGTGTGATGTGTTTAATTTTACTTACTTACTTCATGTGTGTCTGAAGTGTGTATAAGGGGGTATATAGCAGTGGACGCTTCTCCCTGAGCTACTTAAGGGATTGGTAAGAGATCAGTGTGTAGCTCACGTGAAGGACACCAGCAGTGTGAAGCCACTGGGTGTGTGTGTGTGTGTGTGTGTGTGTGTGTGTGGGAGGGGGTGTATTTGTTGGGGGAGGGGAGTGTATTGAGGTAGGGGGGTGAGGTCATTACCTTCTTACCAAGTTTAACACCATTAGAACAGGCCAGGCCCTCGGTGAACACCAGTAACTCACGAGACATAAAGCATGTGCACACCAGTCCAATGCATGTGCATAATACACACACACACACACACACACACACACACACACACACACACACACACACACACACTTAGAAAGGCACGACACAACACAGGATAATATTCACACTCTCAAACACATGGAAGGAAGTAGAATGGTCACACACACACACACACACACACACACACAAAACAGACACAAAACACACACACAAAACATACATATTCACACACAAAGCACACAGAGAGATAAGTTAAGGGAAAAATGAAAACTAAAACAGCATTCTAAACAAACTGATATGAAGCCTTTTGACTTTTGACACATACCAGCAATCAACAAGGTCCAGAGGGATCTGAGAAGGGAACGAGAGAGTGAGATGACTGTGTAAGGAGAGGAAGAGAAAGAGGAAGAGGGAATTGAAAGGCTGAAAGAGAGAGATAGAGGAGAGAGAGAGAGAGAGAGAGAGAGAGAGAGAGAGAGAGAGAGAGAGAGAGAGAGAGAGAGAGAGAGAGAGAGTGATAATAGAGACATTGATGACTGAGCCAGTTGGCATGGCTCAGGGCATCGGGAAGCCAATAACATACAACCTGCCGGCAGATCAGGACAGCACATCCCCTTTCTCATTGAGAAACAAGGAACAACAAGGATAGTTTCTCATATTCTGCACACACACAGCTACATATATGTACAGTATATGTGAAGAAGGAATAGAAAGGCTGAGAGAGAGAGAGAGAGAGAGAGAGAGAGAGAGAGAGAGAGAGAGAGAGAGAGAGAGAGAGAGAGAGAGAGAGAGGTGCCAATGTGAAGCCAAGATTGGAACATGCCCACACACAGAGAAACTGAGCCCATCTGAAAGAAGTGCCAAGTGTGGGGAAACCCCGTAGGCCATACACATTTGCTCATTCACTCACTGTGTTGTATTACATGGCTATCTAATATCTTTTACATGTAAATATCACACTCTAATCCCACAATCAAGTTCTATTCTATTCAATTCATTCTAATGTGCCCTTTATACATTTTATGTTATAGCCTAACAACACTCTCTAATGTGTCTTAATACACTCTATGTGTTAACTGTGTGTGTGTGTGTGTGTGTGTGTGTGTGTGTATACCACACTCTAATAATATGTGTTATAGGTTCTAATGTGTTATACTGTACGCCAGCCAATTCAGCTAAGACAACATGAAACCTGAAAGTACAGAATGATAACTACATAACAGCTTTAATGTGTGTGCGCACACACACACACACACACACACACACACACACACACACACACACACACACACAATACATACATACCTACAAAAGAGACACAAATACATACATACCTACAAAAGAGACATAACACAGCTGCACACAATATAATACAGATATAACAATACGTACAACTGTAATTCATATGTATAACAAAATAATATTAAGCCATATCACTATTAACATGAATATAAAAAATCACAGAGAAACATTTTTATTGAAGAACAAACCGTTGTCAGAGCCAAAAATTGTATGTGCAGAATGTCTTTTGAATGACATACATGTACATCTGTAACTGTAAAGTCTGTAATTATTGCAAAAAACATACAAGTATATCAGTTGTGGTGTTGGTGTGTGTACTGTATGTGTGTGTGATGAAGAGTATATTACTTCTACAGTCTGCTCACAAAAATCTTTACAAAATGAAGGCAATATATTGATAGCTCCAGTAGCTGTCAGTCATAAATGATTGACAAATCAGGAGTCCAGCTCACTATGAAGCATACACAGAGGACGGAACCCTGGCAGACATTACCGATTCAAGCCTCTCAGTGGTGATGTCATCACTTAAACCTCTTGCCAGCAGAGATCACAACAGGCCTCAGATAAGGTCAACGTGCGCGTCAGTGGGGGGGTGTGAGAGACAGTGCGTGTGCCTCATCTCCTGATGTCCAGGCTGCTCTCCCACACCCAGCTGTGTTTGTGTGTGTGTGTGTGTGTGAGTGAGTGAGTGAGTGTGTGAGTGTATGTGTGTCCCTCATCTACTGATGTCCAAGCTACTCTCCCACACCCAGCTGTAGGCGGAGAGGTTCTGTGTGAGTGCGGAGAAGAAGGGATGGCGGAGAGAGGCGGAGAGGGAGATGCGTTTGGTCGGGTCATACTCCATTAACCGAGCCAGGAGATCCAACAGCTGCTCATGCTCCTCTGAGTCCGACAGCATGTACTTCTGAGACAGAGAGAGAGAGAGAGAGAGAGAGGGGGTGGAGGAAGGGTCTGTTAGTTTGGTAATGTAGGGTAGATAGATGCATGTGTAGCCGGTGGCGGTCCGCACCGCACACGGGTCTTGAACCCGCCACCCCGCAGGCTACAAACTCCCGGCGTGGGAGTGGAACGCTCTAACCAACTGAGCTAAAAGCCCGAGCTTCTAACTCAGCGTGTTAGAGGCGCCCATGGAATTGGGTGATGAGGATTTACACGTGCTACCGCCGAGCTAGCCGAGCTAGCTGGCCTCTGTTACACATGTATGTAGCCAGGTCATAACCAGCCCCTCTGTCTACACTTCGTCTGGGATGGCAGCTGCTGAGAAACAATTGCTTGCTGGAGATGTTTAAATTCAAGATGGGATTTGCCCTTGACTCATAGCCTGTCGTATGCTCGTGCTGCATTCTAAAAGGTTGCTGATTGGCCAGGATAGGAGGCATCCTATGCAAAGAAGACCAATTGCCAGAATACCAGACAGAGAACTGAAGGGAGATAAAAATGAATTGGGATTGTGTAGAAAGGCAATGGCCACATTGGCCAGGCTAGCATGTACTGTGTGAACATAAGCATCATATTCAAATTCAATTATCAAATTTTAATAAGAAAACCAATCTGTAGATATGGGAGATGAACTTCTTTTCAAAGGGCGTTTGTGTGAAAAGAATGGAAAACTTATACAAACCTCACCCAAATTAAGGATGGGCGAGATTGCCGATTTGGCCAAATAAAAGCCATGGCCGTAACTGATGGACGTGAGTGTTTGTGTGTGTGTGTGTGTGTGTGTGTGTGTGTGTGTGTGTGTGCACATTATGTTTTTATTATCTCACTTTCAGGGGTCTGCAGTTCTCCCTGACGTATCTTCCAGCTGAGGAGTTTTCGTCCCAGAACAACTTCCCACGAACAAAATACTTCTGCTTCCTGCGAGGCAGAGAAAAACTCTAATTAAATGACAAAAGTGTGTGTATGCATGTTTGTGTGTATGTGCATGTGTGTGTGTGTGTGTGTGTCTGTGTGTGTTTGCATCCTGGTTTTGCTTATTCCTAAGTGTGTAGCTTATACTATAGCCCAACCATTTTTGTCTATGTGCTTGTGCACATACATACTTGTATGAGACATTTTTAACCCTCTCTCTCTCTCTCTCTCTCTCTCTCTCTCTCTCTCTCTCTCTCTCTCTCTCTCGTGTGTGTGTGTGTGTGTGTGTGTTGTGTGTGTTTGCATCCTGGTTTTAGCATAGTACTATAGCTTAAATAGCCTAAGTGTATAGTTTACATAGCCTAAGCATAGTAACTTACACAGCCTAACCATTTTTATCTATGTGCTTGTGCACATACATGTATAAGACATCATGTATAAGTGTGTGTGTGTGTGTGTGTGTGTGTGTGTGTGTGTGTGTGTGTGTGTGTGTGTGTGTGTGTGTGTGTGTGTTAGACCTGGTTCTGCGGATCATTCGAGTTGGCAGTGGTCCCTGTACCCTCTGCATCATAGCCAAGTGCTCTCTGTTATCATGAGTCTGAAATAGAACAGAACACTTCATCTCATGTCTGTTTGCTCTCTCTCTCTCTCTCTCTCTCTCTCTCTCTCTCTCTCTCTCTCTCTCTCTCTCTCTCTCAGACACACACACACACACACACACACACACACACACACACACACACACACACACACACACACACACAAGCAGACACACAAGCAGACACACACCTGTACCTGGTAAAGGGTGTAACCCTGGTAATACTCAAACAGAATGCAGCCAATGCTCCACACATCACATGGATGACTCCAGCCTAGCTCTGCAGAAAAAGAAAAAGAGTTTTACACACACAAACACACACGCACGTATGCACACACACACACACACACACACACACACACACACACACACACACACATCACAGTATACACACAAAAAATTGCATTAATTGTAGTACAAATTGAATAAAAACACACACACACACACACACACACACACACACACACACACACACACAGTGTTCCTCTTACCCAGTATGACCTCAGGTGCTCTGTAGTGTCTGGTGGAGACAACAGTACTATGGTGTTCATGGTCAAACGTGGCACTCCCAAAATCCACCAGTCTCACAGAGGTGTCCTTGATCGTCCGCTCTTCCCGTTTCTGAACAGTTGGGGGCATCAGTGAGTCCCTCATACAACTAAGCCTCTTCCAGTGGCCTTTATAAACAGGCAGCTCAAACTCTAATAGGCTATAGGTTAAGGACTGAGATTCACTCAAACATCACTATGGATCCATATAATAGGCCTAGCCAGGTAATTCATACATAACTGTATAGGTTATAATGCAGTACATGCAAACACTTCCTTTTCTTTTACAAAGTACTTACAACATGTGCTCAAACTTATAATCAACACTGACATAATTGTGCTCTATGTTGAAACATGTTGAAATTCAGTTACAATATACTGATAGTTCTGATAGTTCAAAGTCCAGACTGGCTTGTTTAACTCCGGAAGCTTAGCCTCTCACCTTCTCTGGGTTGTACGTGACAGAGAAGTCTGGATTCACAAACAGGATGTTTTCTGGCTTCAGGTCAGTGTGGGTAAGGTTGTTGTCATGGAGAACTGAAAAAAAGATGAAATTGTGTTGTTCATTGTTTTGTCACCTTGACAAACAGTCTAGGTAATATAATTACATTGTTTGTTTATGTTAATTGTGTTATTATTATATTATCAATTATGTTGTTGCCATGTTGGGTAGGTAATAGAATTTTAATGCTAAGCGATTTATTGTCACTGACAGTTGTCCTGGAAATTAACACAGGACTAATGATGTGCAACCCATTGTTTATTGATGAAGGGATATGTTATTAGGATCCCTAAAAAGACTGTCACTGTTTTGTGTTTTATAGAACATGTTATTACTGGAGACTGGAGAGTAGGTTACCCAAGATTATCAAATAAACTGTATCTTTTGTAGTTCTGCGATGGTTGGCTATACATTGCGCAGAGGTAGTTCGCTGGTGGGCTCAGCAGTCCACTGAAAAGCAGTGCACCCTGCTGGCTAAAGTCAGTCATGACAGCTGAGAAGTGACCAAGAGAGAACAACACAATCATGTGTGTGGGTAGTGTGTGTGTGTGTGTGTGTGTGTGTGTGTGTGTGTGTGTGTGTGTGTGTGTGTGTGTGTGTGTGTGTGTGTGTGAGTGTTGGTGTAGCATGTCTCACACTGCACAGCGAGAGAGATCTGTTGGGCCATGTGGCGTATCTGGTGGACAGGGTAAGGCAGGTAGTGGTTCTCCTTCATGAAGTCAAATGTGCTCAGGGACAGCAACTCAAAGCTGATACACATGTGGCCATGGTAGTCAAACCAGTCCAACATCTGGACACAGAAACTGAGAGAGAGAGAGAGAGAGAGAGAGAGAGAGAGAGAGAGAGAGAGAGAGAGAGAGAGTGTGAGAGAGTGTGTGTGTGTGTGTGTGTGTGAGAGAGAGAGAGAGAGAGAGAGAGAGAATGTTATTCTTGTTTTTGTTTTCCTAATTTAATGTACTATTTTCTTCTACTTTGCATTAATTGGTAAATTAAATTACATGTCTTATTTCCATAGCCTCAAGGTTTCATATGAATATGGTTAGTTTTGCAGTCTTACTGTTTGTGGTCAGGGTCTTTGGCAGTGATTCTCTCCAGGACGTTAATCTCCAGGTGAGCCGCCTCTTTGTACTTCTCCACATTCTTTATGATCTTCAGAGCCACACGCCCTCCATTCCTGGCACACACAGACATACACACACACACACACACACGCGTCACACATGCAAAGACAGACAGACACACACACACACACACACACACACACACGCGCGCGTCACACATGCAAAGACAGACAGACACACACACACACACACACACACACACACACACACACACACACACACACACACACACACGCGTCACACATGCAAAGACAGACAGACACACACACACACACACACACACACACACACACGTCACACATACAAAGACACACACACACACACACACACACACACACACACACACACACACAACACACACACACACACACACACACACACACACACAAACAATCACTCACGTCAGTGATCAGGAACATTGCAGGGCCTGACTACTACAGTAAATGGAATATTTACATGTAAGAAAACATACTTGTTGTGGTCTATACACTGGACAACTTTTCCAAAGGTGCCTTGACCCAGAGTGTCTACAATCTCATCTGCAAAAAAAAAAAATATGAGATAGAGGACAGTACCATGGTCAAGAGCATGGATGAAAACAGTTTCTTCGGAATTTATTATGGAATACTATACTATATAACCAAAACAAAACCACAATGCAGCATCCCAGCATTCGAGGCATAGAGACATATAGTGAGCTCCTCTGTGTAAAACTCAACACTACAAAACTACAATTTTATAAAAGTAATGCCAGTCAGAGAGACAGGCAGAGTGTGTGTGTGTGTGTGTGTGTGTGTGTGTGTGTGTGTGTGTGTGCTGTAAATCTTACATCTCTCCTGCAGC
The DNA here is from genome assembly GCA_027497455.2 of Sardinella longiceps. Classification (NCBI taxonomy): domain Eukaryota; kingdom Metazoa; phylum Chordata; class Actinopteri; order Clupeiformes; family Clupeidae; genus Sardinella; species Sardinella longiceps. The sequence continues at coordinate 2,072 of JAODXP020009496.1, read as the reverse complement.
ACCTCCCCACCCTTGTAGACCAGGTGGCCGTGGTTGTCATCCTTCACAGGGGGACTCTCACTCCGCTATTGGCCAGTGCCACAGGTCAAAGGGCAGAGAGGAAGAATTCCAAGGGAGGAGATTTGCGGGGTAGAGGAATGAAATAAAGACAGGAGATCAGAGAGAATCCACTTACTCAAGAAAGAGAGAGAGAGAGAGAGAGAGAGAGAGAGAGAGAGAGAGAGAGTGTGTGTTGGTGCGCCTGTGTGTGAGTGGGTGTGAGAGTGAGTGGGAGTGTGTGCATCTGTGCGTGTGAGATTGTGTGCTTTGTTTAGTGTAACACTGATCTCATAATATTGATCTCATAATATTTTGTCATCCAATACACTTCTCAATATGAAACAAATCTATAAATTGAGCTGTCACACGCTGTTGTTTAATCTATATTGCAACCAATGACTGTATATACAGTGATGAGGGAAAGCCATTTTCTTGAAGGCCGAGTACAAACAGTGAGGAGCAGAGAAAATAAGAGCACCCACAGTAGAATTACAGAGGAGAAGACAAGTAGGGACAGGGGACGAGGGAGATATAAAAAGGTGTGAGTGTGTGTGTGTGTGTGTGTGTGTGTGTGTGTGTGTGTGTGTGTGTGTAGAGAGAGAGAGAGAGAGAGAGAGAGAGAGAGAGAGAGAGAGAGAGAGAGAGAGAGAGAGAGAGAACACAACACCAGACCCCACACTTTTGACTTCAATGAGTCAATGGGTCAGTGGTCACTCAGGACAGCTGGACACACACACACATACACACACACACACACACACACACACACACACACACACACACACACACACACACACACAAACACTAATCATCAAAATCAAAGAATGATCACCAGGTTCTGGAAGCGGTTTCTGGCCCCTGAGGTGGTTGTCCAGCCCCTTATAGCATGACGCGTTAGCACTGATCTCCATACTGGCCTGACTGACTACAGTATTAAATCATTAAACCACATGGCTCCCTCATACCCCCCCCCCCCCCACATCCACACACACACACACACACACACACACACACACACACAGTCAGCAGGTAGGGCTTTAACGAATACACATTTTCAAACCACATTTACTACTGTAGAGTTAAAAACAACAACAACAACAGCAAACATCCATTCAGTCATTATCTCATTCTGGTGGTAGCGTTTTTAGCTTCAGGTTAGCATATATTGTTCAATCCCTTAGAGTCATCTCACCCATAGCATCTTGCTTGAAAGTGTTGATAGCAGGGCCGCTGCTAAGGTTTTGGAGGCCCTAAGCTTAACTGGTCAGGGAGGCCCCCCCCCCCCCCCCACAAAAAAAAAAAAAAAAGCAAAGACTTCGAAGTTCCACTCAAACCTTTACTATTTATTAAAATTAACATTAAATACACATAAAACTATAATGAACATTTCTACAAACATATCTACAAACTACAGTGACAATTGTCAACTACTTGCAAACATGCCACATTCATTTTAAAATCCAGATTGTTTCATATTGCAACCAACCGAGCCTAAATTGAGCAACATCATTGAACGTTAAGTTAGCAAAACAATTAACGTTAGCCTAAACGGACTTACCGGCCAGGGATGCACGGGCGTCTTCTTTTTGCTTCTTTTTCTTTCGCTTTTCAGCACCAGATTCATGCTGTCTCTTCATTATTAGATGTCAACGATGTTGACACATTTACTGAACATTTGCACAGCAGAATCTTGCAATTTGCAGTTTTCTAACGTTGCTGCTTGCTGCTTCAATCAAAGCCGACACAACAAACTCAAAGACGCAATTTGGGATGTACCATTTCAGGGAATAGGGTGGGTAGGACTATCTTTGTATATTAGGCAAAACTGTTAATTTGCTTGAATTGTATGATGAGTTACGCAATTTTTAACAAAAAATGATGGGCCTATTCATTACTAATTCATATATTTTTGCAATGTAACTATTATCATGACATTTTTTAGCAAAGCTCAAAATTGAGGCCCCCCGAGGCCCTGCCAAGTGGTTGAGGCCCTACGCACCTTGCGTACTCTGCGTATGGGGAACGGCGGCCCT
>JAODXP020009494.1:10000-14147 GCA_027497455.2 Sardinella longiceps | reverse complement strand
CTGTGATGACATTCCAGGGGTCCGTGACGGGTTCCAGTTACAAGTTCAATCACAAGTGTGATTGAACTTGATATTTGAAAAACTTCATTTGAGAAATAAGCACAGCTAAGCACTCCAAATGCCGTGTAAGAGTGAACTCTCTGCATACTTGGGTAAATTTGGTGATCGCTGGCTAAAATGTCTCTTTGTAGGCTATATATTTTCTTGCAATCTCTTTGTTTATAACAACCCCCCTCTTCTCCTGGGGGTGGGCCATCGATAACTTCTGTCAGAATGGTGGTCCCTGGGACTGAACCAGTTAAAAGCCCAGCTGCTAAAAAAGACCAAAAGTTGCTCCTTAGAGGCAGTCCTGGTTCTAGACTTTTCGCTGCCCTAGGCCAAATTAAATTTGCCCCCTTTTTTCTAGAAATAGAGTGAAAAACTAAAGAAAATTAAGTAATAAATGTATTGTGATGCCCCCTTGATATTTGGTGCCCTAGGCGATCGCCTAGCTCGTCCATGCCTAGAACCGGCCCTGCTTAGAGCTTGCAGAGGTGCAGAGCCTTGTCTCCTGTATTTAGGACAGATCAAGGTCACAGGCTGAGCCATGGAAACAAAACCAAAACAATATACTGGGACTTATACCATTCAGCCGAAGGGGAAAACTTTTCTACACACCAACACAGCATTTTAATTTTGAGTGTCATGATGAGGAATTATGAGTTATTGTTCCAGTGGTTTGCATATCGGTGAGTGAAGCAACAGAGGTTTAGTTACAAGGTGCTTTTCTTAACCACGTGGAAATTAACGTCTTCTCTGGTCAAGCAAAACAAACTTTAAAAACCTACTTTCCGGCCCTAGAGATTTCCCCTCAGCTTCCCCCTCCAATGTGCTTGAAGACATCTGAACACTTAGGCCTACAATAAATTTTATTTTTCTTTTCTTTTCTTATTTTATTCTTCTATTTTTTAAGTCTTGGCTATAGGCCTACATGTGCTACTCTATATTCTAACCTTTGTGTATATTTTAACCTTTAATTCTCTTTTTCATTTTATTCTTGCCGTGTTTTTTTTTTATTTTTCACCTACATTCTGTACACTTACACTTTTAATCATTTTATGTATTTATTGTGCTTTTACATACCATCTACTGTACTTGCTTTTATTTTTGTACAACACATTGAAATGCCTTTGTGTATGAAATGCGCTATATGAATAAACTTGCCTTGCTTTGCCTACTGGTCAAAAAAGACCTGAAATGAGACCACAAAAAGTGTATATAGAGCTTTGTCCTCAGACCAAAGGCCTCAGGTCTATTTGCAGGTCGAATGCTGCTGTAGCCTATGTGGCTTTGTTCAGTCACAAAAGCATAAACATACTTGCTCAGTCCCTGAGTTCATTTCCAGTGACAGCCTCAAGAACACATTTCCATTTGAAGGATATTCTTATTTCTCACATCCCTTGTGAAAAAAAACTGCAGAGAAATGCAACAAATTTGCAGTTTTAGTAAGGCCTAATGGAGTAGGCTAGCCTATTTTGTACACTGCAATTTTTGTCTGCAGATTTTTTTCCCTAACCGATGAGCTCAGTCCAGTGAAACATGCTGCCCATTGTTAGCTAAAGGAATAGAAGTAGAATATCAGTAGTCCTGTGAAAGTGTCTATTCAGCAAAGCGTTAAGATGATACAACAGTTAGTTTGTCCTAAGATGACAATGCATGTATTATCACAAGTGAAAATACACAGGGCATTTTTGACATTCAATATCAAACTAATAATAAAAATGAAAGCACAATATTAAGGTTTGGTCAAACTCAGAGGTCGGTTAAACTGAGGTCTTTGATAAGAATAAAACGTATGGGCTACCGTGCACGAACTTCCACATGTCCGATAGATGGCGCCACACTAGCTCTTGCCCTTTGGTGTCACAAAGCTTAGCCGGAAACAAAGAGCACATAAGAAACTACGGCCCCCACAATGCACCATACTGGTCAATGTCACATGGATCGAGCTTGAACTTAAATTAAGCATCCAGCCGTGCTAAGTGTACTACTCTGACCGGGACCCAGCACCATGGCACCAGCATCAGATCCCTGCTCTTTCTCTTCTTACACCAAATGCGCCACCAAACATCTCAACTTGAGCTACCACGTGGATTTTGACAGCCATGTTCTGAAAGGCAAAGTCGCTCTCACTGTTGAGGTGTTGGAAGACAAATTTTCATCTCTGGTAAGGCTGCTAACTTAACGTTATTGTGCACTGTACGCTAACGTGAGTTGGTTAGCTGACATGCTAGTAAGGTTTCATTCATTCTCGCATTAATGTGTGACAATCTGAGCCAGTCCACCACCACCCCGCACGATTGGAGGTGGTAGCGCTGGCAAGGTTTGTTATGATTTCACGGTAAATACGCCTGCAGTTTCATTCATTAGATCTTGATCAGCTGTACGGTAGCCTAAAGGCACAATTTGCATGGTAAGGTAGGTTACTCTGATTGTGAAAGGTGCCTGACATTTCATGCGAATGTCAAAACAATCACAACTGGATAAGCCATTGCAGCCAAGAATCGCTGCTGTTTATTTCATGCAAACTAGGCTGCGTTTGTGTAGCGAAACGTTGTTGATTTCTCAGCAGCGATATCTGCATAACTTAGTTTTTGAACTTTGATTGAAACCTTTGCTCAGGATCTGACGGGTGTGTCCCGGCCGCCAGCTTGTCAGGTTCACAGTGCATTTCATAGGAAAGCTGACTGACTGATATTATTTAAACGGATACCATGCAGTTTTGGGTGTGAAACTAGTAAATAGCTGCATGAATGACATTTCAGTCTGTCTGATGTCTGTCTGTAAAAGATGGGCAATGTCTACATTTTGAGGTGTTGTCCTACCCATACCAAGAATTACAGTACATAGTGGATACCCTGGATGTCTGGTGGGAATAAAATTTGCATTGATCTACCCTTCATATGACTGTCATCCAAATGAATTTGGAAATGGAAGCAAAACAAACTGATACCACAAACAGTGGCAATGGTTGCATAGTGTTCCTTTAAACCAACATGACCATCTTTGCAATACCTTTTATTTATTTTTATATTATTCAGCACTTTGTAACTGTGTTTTGAAAAGTGCTATACAAATAAAGATTATTATTATTATTGTTGTTATTATTATTATTATTATTATTATTATTATTAATAATAATAATAATAATCATGATAATAGTAATACTACTACTACTACTACTACTACTACTACTAATAATAATACTACTAATAATAAAGTAAATGAATAGATAAATTAATAAATAGAAATATTGACGTTGGTGTTCAGGCAGTCCCACTCAACTTTGCTTGTAGATTGATGCAACATTTCTCTCCCCTCACTTCTTCTTTTGTCCTCCGCTAGACTCTTGACTCCCGGGACATGAAGATCTCGGCGGTGACAGCCAATGGGCAGCCGGCTAAGTTCTCTCTGGGCCCTCAGCACAGCTTCAAGGGTTCCCCGCTGGAGATCACCCTGCCTTTTGAACTCTCCAGGTCATTTTCAAATTTATTACCTCCGCCAAGGAGGTTATGTTTTCGGTCGCGTTGGTTTGTCTGTTGGTTTGTCTGTTTGTCAGCAGGATAACTCGGAAAGTACTGCACGGATTTGGATGACATTTTCGGAGAATGTGTGTATTGGGACAAGCAAGAGCTGATTCGATTTTGGTGACGATTGGTGATCCAGAACATGATCTAGAATTTATATTGTGTCTGTGACCACATTGCCTTGGCAGAGGTCTGCGCTCTCTGAGCGCTTTTCTATTTTTTTTTTTTCATTTATTTTCATTCATTTATTCATGTCATGTCATGTCTCGTCCCGTACCAACCCGGCCCAGGTACTAATTTCAGTCTGTAGTCCAATTAGGCAGGTTTCATGTTCGTGTCCAAGACGGACATATATGTAGCATGTGGTCACATGAATGAAAAGATGAGTGAGCATTGATTGCCACAGTCGTTGTTACACATAACGGTATGCTGTGTGTGTGTGTGTGTGTGTGTGTGTGTGTGTGTGTGTGTGTGTGTGTTTAAGCACCCTGATGAGTACATGTGGAAAAGAACAGCTTGATCTATATTGATGTCTGACTTCTTCTTTTTGCGCTCTCTTTCTTTCTTTCTTTCTTTCTTTC
>JAODXP020009494.1:0-2500 GCA_027497455.2 Sardinella longiceps | reverse complement strand
ACCACAGTTGCTTTGAATGCAAATAAATTTCATACTTGCACTTCCCTATCATACAATAAACTTAAAAAGATACAGGAAGTATGTTGTGCAATGTGCATATATATATATTTCGATTTAAATATTGTTTTATGTTCTTAAACATAAATTTGAGAATTCCAATTCGATTTAAATATTGTTCTATGTTCATGTGGAGATATCTCCACATGAACATAAAACAATATTTAAATCGAATTGTAATTCTCAAATTTATAAGAATTCACATAATTCTGATTCCTGCCATTTTATTGGCATAATGTTCGTGACAGAAATTGGCATGAGCATTTTTAAAAGTATCATTAAGCTTCATGACCCATGTTGTGTCATGTTTATGAAATGCTTATGTCACTCTTATGAAGCGCTGTAGGGTTTTGTAAAGTCAAATTGCAGACATTATGAAAACTGAATGGCAGTTAAAGGAATTATCCGGAGTGAATCAACACCTAGCCCTGCTGTTTTATAGAGCTTTATAGTCTATTGATAGTCACCACAATGACTAAATTTTGTGCAACGCATTGGCGAGTTGGTGAAACGGCAGCAAAGACTAACAGAATGGGGCATGTCAAAACAGAGCCTGATTTGGTTTTGTGTTGACATGCCCATTCTGCTACTGTTAGCTGTCTGTATTTCGCTATCTCAGTCTGAATTGCACAAAATTGCAAGAGCCAACTGATTGCACTAGATAGCGAGTGCAAAAGCGAACAAGCTGTCAACTGGCTATTGCAACAGGGCTATGCTTGATTTACACCCAACTTTAATTTTAATAGTTCATTTTATTCTGTTGACATCTGTTTTTTTTTTTTTGCATCTATAATTAACCATTCATCTTATTCAAATTCATACACTGTGATGAATACACTTAATGAATATACAGTACTTTAATGTGTTTTATATTAAAAAAATATGGCAGAAATGCTAAAGTAACTATCTTATCTGTTTGTTTGTTCTAGGTCATTGCTCATGAGATCTCACACAGCTGGACAGGCAACCTGGTGACCAATAAGACCTGGGAGCACTTCTGGTACGTTGCTATGGTTCCCGAGTTTGGCTTTAATTGACTATTATGGGATTTGTGTTTGTACTGTCACAAGGGCTAAGATTTGTGTTCTACTGTCACAAGGGTTAAGTTATAGGGGTCATTTCATGTCATTTCACCCAATGCCTCCTGCTTGACCATCTCAGAATTTCCTGAAAAAATTCTAGTAAAAAGATAGCATTTTTAATAGTAAGAATCCAAAATTTTCGCTTCATACGGACAATAGTTTTTTTATAAAAAATATTTCAAATGACATGCTTTTTGGTCACCATAATCTAAGGCCATTTTTAAACAGCAATATCTGGAAAACCATCTCACCTATAGCCTTCAAATTTTCTACTGTCAATATGTGGTAGTTATAGCCTCCATACATGGAATATCAGGATTGTAGCTTGTGATATAGGCACTCAAACTTCTACCAAAGTATGGCTTGGCAATATGAAATGGCAACTTTGAAGAGTTGTCAAGACCCAAGTTTTGGAGATAGAAGACCCATATTTTACAGGAAGTATCTCACGTAACGGGTTAAACAATCTACAAAAAATGCTCACTCTAAGATGAATAGATCCACAGGTATTAGGCCTAAAATATGGGGAAATTTTTTTTTTTGCCCAACTCCAGAGCCATATTCCAAAAAACTGAGTTAATGGATCAGGTCCATTTTTTTATTTTTGAAAGATCAAATTATTGTTAAACTTATATGAAAAAATTGGGAGGGTGTTTTGCCCCATTTCATCACAATTAATTTTCAAACGTGGGCTATATGTGGGTGGGTGATTGTTTTTTCCTCTTGATTCCTAGGGGTGTGTCCACCCTATTTCAGAGCCATATTCTAAAAAAACTGAGTTAATGGACCAGGTCCATTTTTTTACTTTGAAAGATCAAACTATTGTTAAACTTACATAAAACATTTGAGAGGGTGTTATGCCCCATTTTGTCACAATTAATTGTCAAACATGGGGTATATGTTGGAGTTTTCCTCTTGATCCCTAGGGGTGTGTCCACCCAACTCCAGAGCCATATTGCAAACATTGACTTTTGTCTTATGACAATGTTTACGTTTACCACGTGTGACTATATTTACATTGCCATGTCAAAGTCAATCAATTTTATTTGAGACATGTTTTGGATACTTCTCCTTTGCTTTTACCTTGGATCTTCCGCCCTTCCCTACATGTTTCTGTTATCATTTCAAATACAGATGCTTCTATGTGAAGTAATATCTGCATGCTGCATCTGAAAGAAGTAAACTCAACCAAATGCAGCAGCAATACAGTATTAAATTGCACAACTATGTATTTTTTTTACTTTCCAGATTCAAATGTAAGACTTTGTTATCTTAAACATTTGCTTGACTGGTTTAGACAGAAAAGATTTCAGACATAGCATTATGAAATTCATCCAGCCCAACCAAACAGACATGGGTCA
>JAODXP020009493.1:7500-13898 GCA_027497455.2 Sardinella longiceps | reverse complement strand
GTGTGTGTGTGTGTGTGTGTGTGTGTGTGTCTAGCCTCTTACCCCAAACACCACCCCAACCCAGAACCCTGGACGCTCTGTCCTTCTGTGTGTGTGTGTGTGTGTGTGTGTGTGTGTGTGTGTGTGTGCGTGTGTGTGTGTTTGTGTGTGTGTATCTAGCCTCGCTCACTTAGCCATAACAACAGTCTTTAGCCCCCAGTATGAGGCAGTCAGGTACTGTAGTTCAGTGTGTGCATGTGTGTGTGTGTGTGTGTGTGTGTGTGTGTGTGTGTGTGTGTGTGTGGAGCACTAATAGTCTATAGCCATGTTCAGGTGTGGCAGGACCAGGTAGTTCAGTGTGTGTACGTGTGTGTACGTGTGTGTGTGTGTGTGTGTGTGTGTGTGTGTGTAGTCTATAGCCATGCTTAGGTGTGGCAGGACAGGTACAATGGGTTCTCCAAGTGGGTCGGTTCTCAGAGTGGGCTATTGGAACAGGTAGGTTCTCGGAGCGAAACCGTTCTTGCAGCAGATAGGGTCTCAGAGAGGGTGAGAAGGTTCTTGGAGTGAGAAGGTTCTTGGAGTGAGTATTCCATCACTCTCCACCTCAAGCTAGTGTGCGGTGAGCTTTCTGCCGCATAATGGCTGCCATGCATCCATCACCCAGGTGGGTGCTACACATTGGTGGTGGTCAGTGAGGTTACCCTTCCACTGTAAAGCGCTATAGAAATGTAAGGTGTTGTTGTTGTTGTTGAGTAGGTTCTTGGAGCAGGTAGGGTCTCCAAGTGGGTAGGTACTTGGAGCAGGTAATCGAAACGGGTAGGTTCTCTGTGCAGGTAGGTCCTCGTAGTAAGTGGAGAGCGTTCGTGGCGTTCGTGGCGATCATGGCGATGGGGAGCGAGTAGGTTGTGTGAGCGTTTGTGGCGATCATGGTGATGGGGAGCGAGTAGGTTGTGTGAGCGTTCGTGGCGATCATGGTGATGGGGAGCGAGTAGGTTGTCATGGTGATGGGGAGCGAGTAGGTTGTCATGGTGATGGGGAGCGAGTAGGTTGATCATGGCGATGGGGAGCGAGTAGGTTGTCATGGTGATGGGGAGCCATCAAAGTGAGGCTGTGTGAGTGTGAGCTACAGTACAGGGATTAGCATCAAAGAGAAGCAGCATGGGAAACACACACACTCACTAGGACACACACCTCATTCTCACACACACACACACACACACACTACGACACACACACTCATATCTGCGACAGCAAAGCGAGAACGGGACACACACACACTCACTAGGACACACACCTCATTCTCACACACACACACACACACACACACACACACACACACACACACACACACACACTCACACACATACACACACACATACACACACACACACACAGAGTCACCAGCCCCCTTAGGACACAGATCTCATTCTCACACACACAAGTGCACGCGCACACACACACGCATGAACAAACGGTCGTGCCTGGTCACATACTGTCCTTTTACCACACACACGCACATACAGTATATACACAAGTATACGCGCACACACACACACACACACACGCACACACACACACACACACACACAAGCACATACTGTACACACCCTCTCTCTCACACACATAGGCTACACAAGGACCCCCCATGACCCCTCCACACACACACACACACACACACACACACACATATTGCGACAGCAAAGCTGAGAATGGGCCCAAATACCTTGGCTTGTGTTAAAAGGGAAAGCAAGTGACTTAACTGTGCTTCTGATAAAGCTTCTTTCATTCTACTCAGACTAGTGTGTGTGTGTGTGTGTGTGTGTGTGTGTGTGTGTGTGTGCTTGTAAGACATTCAGACTCAAAAACACCACAACAAGCTCAGAAGCCACCGAGGATTCAGACTCTGTGCTTTAATAGGTCACTCACTCACAGTCATGTGGTCACTCTTCTCATCTACAGTATGAGTTTAACCTGCACACACACACACACACACACACACACACACACACACACACACACACACACACACACACACACACACACACACACACACACACACACACACTCACAGGCATGTGATTGCTCTTCTCATCTATGAGTTTAACCTGCGCGCACACGTGCACACACACACACACACACACACACACACACACACACACACACACACACACACAGACATGAAGAACATTCCTCATATGCAAACCTGCTGCCTTACTCATGTAGGCTGGAGAAAATACAAACTTATATACAGTAGGTCAAACATCATATCTCTCTCTCTCTCTCTCTCTCACACACACACACACACACACACCATCCATCCATCATCAATGTAGGCTAGAGAAGTTACAAACAGGGCTCTTGCAGATCTGTAGGTCAAATACCTCATATCTCACACACACACACACACACACACACACACACACACACACACACACACACACACACACACACACACACACACACACACACACACACACACACACACACACACACCATCCTCCCACCATCGATGTAGGCTGTAGAGGCCATAGCTGAAATCTGTCATATCTCCAATCTCTAGTCCAACAGTAGCCCTTTGCAGAGGCCTACTCTACTCTGTGTCTCTTGTTGCTTATCTAAAGACAGTAAGAGATCATTGTTGATGCTTAAAACTGAGTTTGGACTTAACCACTTCGTCCTGTGGTCACTACTGGACCAATTATGGTATTAAAATGGCGACTCAATCGTTAGGGTTGTTTGTGCTCAAAACCAACTCCCAAGAGTACCACAACCAGTCTGTAGGATTGTTCCACTCAATCTGGTTCTAATCATACAAGATTGAGAAAATCATTAGGTCTGTTCCCCATAAGAGTTACTGATCTCTCTCTCTCTCTCTCTCTCTCTCTCTCTCTCTCTCTCTGTGTGTGTGTGTGTGTGTGTGTGTGTGTGTGTGTGTGTGTGTGTGTGTGTAAAATGATACACATTTTTTCTGAGCTGTTTATGTTCTGATGTGCAATGCTCGTACAACTGAGCTCATTAAGCCTCTTCTGTGTACAATCCTGTGATATCACACACACACACACACACACACACACACACACACCAAAGACTACACTTCCTCCGACAGCTGAGGAAATTTGGGGTCAGTCAAGCAGGCATGATCCACTTCTACCGTGCTACCATTGAGAGCGTGCTCACATTCTCCATCTTGGTCTGGTATGGCAGCTCCACCAGCCAGGATAAACAACATCTGGAGAAGGTACGTAGGACCTCCAAACTCATCGGCAATCACAGTCTCCCCACTATAGCCTCTCATTACAACACCAGAATTGCCAGGAAAGCCAAGAACATCATCTCTGACCCAACACATCCAGCACACTGTCTATTCATACTTCTACCTTCAGGAAGAAGGTACCGCAGCCTTTAATGCAACACCACACGCTTCAGGGACAGCACCTCCCCGCAAGCCATCCGCCACTTGAATATGCACTAGCACTTTACAGTTACTTCTACCTGGCCCTTCTACCTCTCTTGCCTTTTTGCACAATGTAACTGTACTCTGCACAGCCAATGCACTTTCAATCTTTGAACTGCACTTTACAATGTTGTTCTATGTAATTCCCTGTTATTTATGTGCCCCTCTGTCTTTGTGTTGTCTAGTTGTATTGTTGAATGTGTGAGCACACCAAAGCACATTCCTAGCAACTGTATTTTATACTGTTGATATGGCTAAATAAACTTGAACTTGAACATCAACACACGCACACACATACACACACACACACTCCTTGGCCTTGTTACATGCATGTTGCAGAACAAACAGCCAATGCACACACCGCTGCTGGATGTGTGTGTGTGTGTGTGTGTGTGTGTGTGTGTGTGTGTGTGTGTGTGTGTGTGCACGTATGTGTGAGTGTGTATGTCTCACCTGATCTGTACTTGGTGTGTCAGAGATGTCATTCATACTGCGGCTCTGGGCATTATCTGAAATAAGACATTAACAGATCAATGTCAGTTACACACACACACACACACACACACACACACACACACACACACACACACACACACACACACACACACACACACACAGACTGAAAGGCAGTAATCTCAGAGTGTGTTGTGACTCTTTGATTGGGTCATTGCTTGCCTTGCACGCACCTGCATACACACACACACACACACACACACACACACACACACACACACACACAGAAAGACTGTGTTGTGACTCTTTGATTGGCTCATGGCTTCCCTCTTTCCCCCCAAAGCTGATTTAAGAGCCACGAGTGTGTGTGTGTGTGTGTGTGTGTGTGTGGGGGGGGAGCCAGTGGCAGAGGGGGGCATAGCAGGCTCAGAAAACAGAAAGCCAAAAGCTCTAATCTTTCATGTGTGTGTGTGTGTGTGTGTGTGTGTGTGTGTGTGTGTGTGTGTGTGTGTGTGTCCTAATCTGTCATGTCAGACAAGGTTTGTGCTTAGATCAAACCATAAGGGAAGAGAGTGATCTGGACTCAATCTATGTATGCGGTGTGTGCCACATACATACTGTACACACACACACACACACACACACACACACACACACACACACACACACACACACACACGCCCAGGACACCCCAGGCACCCCCGGCTAAAAGTGCTAAATAGTGGAACCCCAGTTTGAGAACCATTTCCATGGACTACAGAGAGATCAGAGGGGTCTGGTGTTGATTGACTGTGTGTGTGTGTGTGTGTGTGTGTGTGTGTGTGTGTGTGTGTGTGCACAGGCAACGAGGGGATCACCATACACTGGGCCATGATGGAGGGAATGAGGAGGGAGAAGGAGAGATAGAGGAAGAAGAAGAAGAGAGAGAGATCTGGATGGAGGGATTCAAGGATGAGGAGAGAGAGAGAACTGGATGGAGGGAATGAGGAGGGAGAAGGAGAGAGAGTTGGATGAAGAGACACAGGGTGAAGAGAGAGAGAGAGAGAGCTAGATGGAGGGATTCAAGGATGAGGAGAGACAGAACTGGATATAAGCACTTGAGGATGAGAGAGAGAGCTAGATGGAGGGACACAGGATGAAGGAGAGAGAGAGAGCTAGATGGAGGGACACAGGATGAAGGAGAGAGAGAGCTAGATGGAGGGACACAGGATGAAGGAGAGAGAGAGCTGGATGGAGGGACACAGGATGAAGGAGAGAGAGAGCTAGATGGAGGGACACAGGATGAAGGAGAGAGAGAGAGCTAGATGGAGGGACACAGGATGAAGGAGAGAGAGAGCTAGATGGAGGGACACAGGATGAAGGAGAGAGAGAGCTAGATGGAGGGACACAGGATGAAGGAGAGAGAGAGCTAGATGGAGGGACACAGGATGAAGGAGAGAGAGAGCTAGATGGAGGGACACAGAGTGAAGGAGAGAGAGAGAGCTGGATGGAGGGACACAGGATGAAGAGCAAGAGAGAGAGCTTGAATAGTGGAATGAGGAGGAAGGAAGGAAGGATGGGAGGAGAGGAAGAAAAGGAGGATAAAGAAAAGAAGAGAAGAAAGAGAGGAAGACTCACGCAGCCGTGCGAGGCTGCCACTGTTGCGGCCGTGGAGGTCCTCTGTGGAACGATGGAGCCCTGAGGCCGTACTGGGACTACGGCTGGGACTGCGCCCTGATAGCGCCCCCCAGAGGAACGGAGGGAGAGAGAGAGAGAGAGAGAGAGAAAAAAAGAGGCAGAAAGAAGACCCAATAGAAAATCAGGGCTAAGACTAGCGATTGCATAGAGAAAAGAAAGAGTCCTGACCCCCCGAGAGTGAACGGCAGAGAAGAGAGAGAGAGAGAAAGAGACCCAATAGAAAATCAAGGGTAAGATTAGCGATTGCATAGAGAAAAGAGAGACTGCACAGAGATTGCATAGAGAAAAAAGAGAGAGCGATTGCATAGAGAAAAAGAAAGAGAGAGGGACGGCATAGAGAACACAAAGAGTGATTGCAGAGAGAACAAGAGACCAGACAGTCATGGCCAATCACACGGAACCAAAAGTAGTCAAGGTGTTCAGTTGTGGCAGTTCTGAGTTCTTAGGAGGTGAATGATTTGAAACGTTTCCATTGATGCAATTTCACTGATTCTGCTAGTGAGTGGGGAATGGGTTTCTTGTTCTGGTGACAATGCTTGTGTGTGTGTGTGTGTGTGTGTGTGTGTGTGTGTGTGTGTGTGTGTGCGACTCACTGGCTGGAGTAGGACTAGAGGTCTTGCTGATGTCGGCTAGAGAGCGGTGGATGGGTTTCTTGGTCTGGTGGCGATGTTTCTGTGTGTGTGTGTGTGTGTGTGTGTGTGTGTGTGTGTGTGTGTGTGACTCACTGGCTGGAGTAGGACTAGAGGTCTTGCTGATGTCGGCTAGAGAGCGGTGGATGGGTTTCTTGGTCTGGTGGCGATGTTTCTGTGTGTGTGTGTGTGTGTGTGTGTGTGTG